>OVBE01008506.1:2801-17113 GCA_900406425.1 Iberis pinnata | reverse complement strand
AATCTATTCTGATATTATGAGAATTCCGACATAAAGTGCATGGACATTTTAACTTACCACTATTTTTTGCCTCCGGTTGTTGACATGCGATCGCCATGAATTCGCAAACGCCACATGCATATTCGTCGTTTAAAAGGTTTGTGTCTTCATTCATCTGTTCACCATCCATCCAAGATCGAAAATATAGAGTAGACATTGTTTTAGGATTGTTTGTGATGTTGTGAATTGAGAATAAACCTCCTGGTTTTTATAGAAAACATATCTAACGGATATATCCGTCAGTAAGTACCAATATATTTGTTGGCAACGGTTCGAAACGACTATTTTGTACCGGTAACATAAACTGACGAACTTTGTGATGGATTAGTGACAGATATATCCGTCACTAATAAACCCTCAGAATCTCGTCACTTATCCGTCAGTAATAAGTGACAGACCAAAATCCGTCAGTAATAAGTGACGGAATTTCTGACGGACACATTCTGTCAGATTTCCGTCACTATGCCGTCAATAATTACTGACGGATTTTAAGCCGTCAGTTACTCGGTCAGAATTCTCCATGCTTTCTTGTAGTGCTGGGTATCTCGATCCTTAGCTTAAGGGAGTAGCTCTCTTATCCCCTGTTCTTTTTATGCTCCTCTATACTCTGTTTTGNCGTCAGTTACTCGGTCAGAATTCTCCATGCTTTCTTGTAGTGCTGGGTATCTCGATCCCTAGCTTAAGGGAGTAGCTCTCTTATCCCTTGTTCTTTTTATGCTCCTCTATACTCTGTTTTGTTGCATTACTTTAAGTTATGCTTCTGTTTGTATCTTTCGTATGGGCTATGTCTCTTAACCTCCACTTTTTGGACTATTTGGGCCGGATTAATTATACTCCTCCTTTCGACAAAAAGAAAAAATCTATTTTCCTTTTATTTTATTTTAAAAAGAAAATTTTGGATCCTGATTTAAATATCAATATCCATATTAGATTTTTTTTTTTTTCACGAACGACTTCTTTATTTCTCAGTTATGTAAATATATCAAATGAATCAACACACTAATAAGGTAGAGAAGTGCCGATATCCATATTGGATATATAACATGATTTTTAGAAGAATATATTACGTATAAACGAAACTCCGTTTGATGTACACGCTCGAAAATAGCGCGTGATGTAAAAATTCGTCTACGTGGTCGTTTATTTTTCTTCTATGTTAAGTTAATAAACGTGTGGAAGTAGAACAATCGAGAAACGAATCCAGAGACAATTCAACCAATGTCACAATCCACCTCCGTGATTGCTCCTCCGCCGGAGCAGCTTGATCTGAACCCTAATCCGTTTCTACAATCCGAGGCTATTTCAGTTCCGCCGCTTGATCCTCTTTTCTTATCTGCTTCTGATCCTATCTCAATGGAAACCCCAATCTCTGATCTTGACTTCTTACTCGACGATGAGAACGGAGATTTTGCAGATATCGATTTCGATTTCGATTTTGACAATTCGGATGATTTCTTCAATTTCGCTATCGATGCGGAACCCGAGGTGATGATCACAGATGATTTCGGAGGCTCTGGAGATCAGACCCCAGAAGAGATCGGAAATCATTCGAATTTTGACTCATCGGAAGCTAGGAATGGCGATAAAGGTTCAGAGGAACGCTCTGAATCTGCTCATTCTCAGGTGTCATCTCAAGGCTCGAAGTCTTCTGTGTCTGGCGCGTTATCCTCTCCTGATTCGAGCAATCTAGGGCTTCGCAAGAAACCGTCTCTCAGCAAGAGGAAGAAGGAAAAAGGAGATTCTGGAGGCGAATACAGAAGCTCCAAGTACCGTAAATCCGATGATGATGATAAATCAGCCGCTACAAACGAAGAAGGAGATGATGACAAGAAGAAATTAAGGCTGATTAGGAACCGTGAAAGTGCTCAGCTTTCGAGGTTGAGGAAGAAGCAATACGTTGAAGAGCTTCAAGAAAAGGTGAAGAGAATGAATTCCACCATTGCTGAATTGAATGGTAAGGTTTCATATGTTATGGCTGAGAATGTAGCTTTAAGGCAGCAGATGGCTGCTGCTTCTGGTGCTCCTCCTCCTCCTATGAATCCTTATATGGCTCCACCACCATTGCCATATCAATGGATGCCATATCCACCTTATCCAGTCAGAGCTTATGGATCACAGACTCCATTGGTTCCTATTCCTAAATTGAATCCTAAGCCTGTTTCGAGTTGTAGGCCGAAGAAGCCAGTTAGAAAGGATGATGAAGGAAAAAGTAAGCTCAAGAAGGTTGCTAGTATTAGTTTTATTGGAGTTATGTTCTCTATTTTCTTGTTTGGTATGTTGGTTCCGTCTATGAATGTAAAATATGAAGGAGACAGTGGAAGATTTAAAGGTTTGTCTAGTTATGAACATAAGGAGAGAGTTCTAATGGTTGGCGATGGCTCTGATCTTAGAAGAGAAAGTATAGTTTCTGAAGGAAATATCCATTCTAGTAGGAGGGTTCATGGTGATAGAGATAGTTGTGGAGGAGTAGATCATAGTGCTCATCCAAAAGTAGAAGGAAGACCAAGTCCAATGAACAATGCAAGTGAGCCTCTCTTTGCTTCTCTTTATGTCCCAAGAAACGATGGGCTTGTGAAGATCGACGGGAACTTGATAATTCATTCTGTTTTGGCGAGCGAGAAAGCAATGGAATTTGCAAAGAATAATATCTCTGAAACATTAAAAAGCAAAGAACCTGATGTGAAAATTCCTGGTGCACTCTCTTCTGCATTAGCTGTACCTGAGGTTAGAGGAAATGCAGCAATGCTTCCTCCCTCAACAGCTCTCTCTTCTGGTTCATCCGAAGGGAAAAGACTTCAACAGTGGTTTCATGAAGGTGGCTCAGGTAAATCCGGTGTAGTTCTTCTTGATGGAACAATCTTGAAGCTAACTCTTTACTGTATTATCTATTGTAGGGACACTAATGGATTATAGTATGTGCACTGAGGTTTTCCAGTTTGAGATTGCTCCTGGTGCTATAGTTCCATCAACAGCCTCCAATATTTCAACTGAGGATCTCCAGAATGTCACCACCGGCGACAAGAGAATGAAAAACAGAAGAATTCTCGAGGGACTTCCGGTTTCACTTAACATGACCGGAACCCAATCGAGCAAAGACGCTCAAAACAAGAGCTTTAATGGACAAGCTAACAAACCCACATCATCATCATCCATGGTTGTATCAGTGTTGCTTGATCCGAGAGAGGTTGTTGACTCTGAAACTGACAGAGTCATTCCTCCCAACCCAAAGTCACTTTCCCGGATTTTTGTGGTGGTGCTTCTAGACAGTGTCAAGTACGTTACCTACTCGTGCGTTCTTCCCCGTTCGGGTCTCCATCTTGTAGCCAACTGATCGGACATGGCTCGTTTCTTACTCATCTTGACCCCAACTTGTTTATACATACAATGCCTTATTGGACTTTCTTTCCTTGTGTTGTAAAATTGCTTTTTTGAGGTTTTGGAATTGAATCTTAAGATAACTATAAAGTACCTGTGACTCAAGTAGCTTTAGGCCGGAAAATACATGAGACAAGTACTGAACTTTCTCATTTAAAAGAGATAATATACAAAGAAGCTCTTAGAGCATACAAAGGATGCACCATTTTGTGCAGCAACATTCTATAACAACTCTTCGAGTTATGTTTCTACTTTCCATGTGAATTCATTTTTATACACTTAAATTTTGTTGAGTATTTGAGGGAGAGGAGGTCTCGTCTTGATACAGGTTTACAAGACATGTTAATGTCGTTATTGATTAAGCCGGATCGCTATCAGCACGAGGACAATCCATGGCATAGCTGGTATGCACATATTAGCTGCAGCAACAAACAGAAAGAAAAAGCCTTTTGGTTATAATTGCTATTCTGATGCTAAACTGGAAGATTGTGAAGTAGCAACTTACATGAAGAGAACTGCAGTTGAGGATTAGCAGCTTTGTTTGAATGAGGTTCACTTGGTTCGGTTTTGGGTGGTTGACCTGCATGAGCAAACACCACGTGTGGTAGAGGTGAAGATATTGGAACTATGTGAGGTTTGGCTGCAGTAACTGGCGCTGGTGAATGCAGATGATGATGTGGTGGCCGAGCAGGAGCAGGTGCAGGTGCGGATGAAGAATGGAATTCCTTGAAATGTACTCTCTTTCCTCTTCTATTCCCCAAGTTGCAGGGTGGAGATGCAACTGGAGCTTTCTTAGGGCTTCTCTGAGGAGCAGGAGAGGCCACAGGTGAAACCTCAGGGCTAAGATGGTGGTTGTGGTGATGATGATGATGATGGTTGTGATGGTGGTGGTGGTGGTGATGATGATGGTGATGATGATGGTGATGGTGGTGGTTAGAATGAGGAAGAGGTGAGGGTGAGGGTGATGGTGATTTAGTGCTGCTATCACTGCTGTTTGGCAAAAAAGATGATAGACGAACTTGCTTGACCTTACCAAATATGGTATTATTCAGGCCAAGGTTTTTTGAGCGTGAACCTGTAATGGTATCAGACAGTTGTTTCAACCTTGGTCTTGGATTAGAAGTCCCAACTCTTAACACAACTGATGAGTGAACAGTTGTAGGGGGAGACACACTCGACCCCGCCGAGTTCGATAATCTTACATACAAATTCTGCATCCAGTCAAAGTCAAGGCAATCATTCTTGTTAATGAATATAACTTCAAAATAAATGATTGAGCAAATGAAATATTGTGGCAGGAAGTGACAAACCTCGTATGGTGCTAGATTCAGGCCATTTTTTAGCTGACTGGCAAGGGTATTGAAGTTTAACTGTATCTGATGAATAGAGTAATTCAGTGTAAAGTTGAAAACAATGGTAAATTTCTGCAGAGGGAATGCGCTTTGCGGTGGAATAACAGTGATTCCTCCTGGAAACTTAAGCACTTCAAACTGTAAGGTCTCCCCAAACAAGGACTTCGTAAGCTGGAGAGTGGATTGATTTATGAGCACTGATTCAAACATCTCTTTGATAGAACTCAAGGACAAAGGTAATATTTCTCGGTATCCTGTCTCATGGTCGATGCCAAACACAACTTTTGTTTTGTTCAACTCATCTGAAGGGTCCAAAGCCAGTATAGTTACCTGTTGTTTTATTTAAACTAAGTTGGATCAGAGTAGATAAGTGGAATCAGAAATCTTATAAGGTTAAGGACAAAATGAAACATCTCACATTGATGGATATGTAGCTCATTTCTTGAAAGATGTCACTCTCTAGCTGTAGGATATGTTCTTTAAGAAAAGAAGCCGGTCTATTGATGCTAAAACTAGCTACTATAGCATGACCTGCATCAATTGTGAACACCATAACATGCTGAATGTGAGAAACAATAAACAGAAAGAAACCCAAATATCATACTATTGATCAAAAACCATATCCATGACCCGAAACTCGAGGTCTAAAACTTGCAAATCAACACGGATTACATCTCTTTTAACATATGGTCATTAGTCAAGTAAAATCTACTCATACTTGAATGAAAGTCAAGATCCTAACACTAATCTTAGAACTCTTGATGAAAGAAGATTGAGATATGGAATAAGTATCACTACTATGTCGTCAAAGTCTGGTACTTAAAGATATATCAAGCTAATTTAGCATTTAGCACAACAATCTTAAATAGCTTAAACAAGTAGCTCAAGTGTAAGTAAAAGATCATCAACTATACAGCTTTGGAGTCAACTAGGTCAAAGCTCATTCCCAAATTAGCAAATTCACGAAACAGAGGTTGAAACATATACTCAAAATATTGCTCAAACTAGAGTAAATTCGTTATCTACACAGGAAATTTTCTCAGTAAATCAGTTCGAAGAAGCTACAAAATTTCCCGAGAAAACAAGTGAAACAAGCGAGAAAGAGGAATTGCCAAATTCAGGAAACACAGCTTATTACTTCAAATGGATTCGTCCATGAAACTTTCGTACCAATTCAAAGATTTACCAAATTCAGGAGACGTAGAATGAAGAAATTACCTCTAAATCTGGGATCGAGATTCGAATCCTCTCGATCCATAGGAAACGGAAACAACAAAAACAAAGCCGAAAGAAACAAGGAGACGGAGAAAAGCAGTATAAACAAGCATTTGAACCCAACGATTCGCGAGATCGATTCGCAACAGCCACACCGAGAATTCCTCTCTGTTGAATCAGAATCGCCGACAGCTTCGCCGCCGGCGCGGAGATTCCGATCATTCTCGGTTTTACCCATGACAAAGCTCAGCAACGAGATGAGCTACAACAGAGAGAAAACCCACCATCCTTATCGGTGGGTACACCCATCATTTAGCTTCAGCAGCTCAACAAAAAAACCCTAATTCACTCGATTGACAGCGAAAGCTAACAAATCCCCAAATCCAGAAAAACGAAGAGATTTTCACAAAAAGGATACAATTCGAATTCAGCTTTTTGAAATCGAATCGAGGTTTTAATCTTGGTTCTTTGCACAGAAGAAAGCTTCGATTTAAAAAATCAAAAAGCAAACGCAAAACGAAGAAGAGAGTGAAGTGAATTTGCGGATTTTCAGATAATTAAAATATATATTGTTGAGAAATCAGAACATATGTGACAAAATTTGGATATTTTTTGAAGAAGCCATTTATGTATTTTCTCAACTAACTTTAATTTCTGTAGATTTATATTAATTATTTATGATAATTGTAAGATTTTGTAAAATTTGGAAAAATAAGGGGGAAAAATGACGGGTTGGTAATTTGGGTAAGACCACCGACAAGAGAGTGTTGAGGAGTCCAAACAACCGTGACAAATGGATAAATAATTAAATACTATAAATAAGATGAATACTTTTTCCATTCCATAATATAAAATATTTTAGAAAATTATCTATGTTTTAAAATATAATACGTTTTCGTATTTTTATACTGATTTTAAAACTATTAAATAGTCTATATCCAATAATAAAATGTCAGTTTTTTATTGATTGGTCAAGTATTTTTAATGTATAATATATAAAATATTTTAAATGAAAAAACAGAATTTTTAAGAGGAATTTTTTGAAACGCCATCAAAAGAAGTTCAAATTCCAAAACTACCACACACTCCCAAAAATTCCAAAATTTCCAAAAATACCACACACTCTCAAATGTTCCAAAAATAACACAAACAAAAAAATGAATTTTAAGAGTTTACAATTTAAATCTTTGGGTTTGGGTTCACTAAGTAGAGTTTAGAGTTCAGTTTTAAAAGGGGTAGAGTTTGGTTTTAGGGTTTTCGGATTTAAATTTGAAGTTTTAAATTTATTTCAATTTTATGGTATTTTTAAAACAAAAATATTTTTGTAGTATTTTTTGAAACTTTTGGCAGTGTGTGGTATTTTTGGAATAAACCTAATTTTTGTGGTATTTTTGAGAATGCCTCAATTTTTAATATGCGCATTTTTAACTAAAACCTCTTATATTATGGAACGGAGGGAGTATATTTTATTATTTCTTGCTAGTGAATATTAACACTAATAATGAAACAAAAATTTTACATCATATGGCTAATGGTTTTCTATTATATGTGATTTTTTCGTCAAAATTAAAATTCGACTTAGGTTATTTATTTTAGGAAACTAAAAGAGAAAAAGTTTTATTAATTGAATCAATTTGTTCTGGTTTAGTTATGGGGAAATTTGAAAATTAACCTAAATTATATATGAAATTTGAAAAATATACCATCTATTTGCATAATTTGAAAAATACACTTTTACATATTTTTATGATGAAAATGCCTTTATTTTTATAAGTTAAATAATTATTTTCAGAAATAAAAATACCTTTTCATAATTAAATTAATTATAAAAAAATGAATTTTTAAAAAATATTTTGTTTGTTTTTTTATTTCTGTTGACTAATAGATTTCTAGTTGAGTTTTTTTAAAATCGTTTTGTTGTATAGTTGATTTTTATTCATTATACGTTGACTTATATTACGACAGTTGACATATTTAGTGGTACAAAAGTGTTTTTGTACAATATACATATTAAACTGTTGATTTATTTTTCATTCTCGTCGACTTATTTTTTGTATCTTGTTGATATGTTTTCTTAAGTATAGTTAGGTCAATTTTTGTCGATTTGTTATTAGATTGACTTATTTAACTATCGATTTATAAAATTAATTTGACATATAATTAGATCAAATTTATGCATACAGTCAACTTATATTTTTTGGTTGATTTTTGTTGAAATTGATATATTTGTACACTCAATTTATATGTTTTTGTTTGATTTTTTCCATGGTCGATATGTATTTGCTATCGACGTAATATTAATGTTCGTTTTCATGTTGATCAAATGAAATTTTGTATATGATTCATACATATAAAATAATCAAATAAAATAATTTTAAATAACAAAAGAGGGAAAAAACCATTATTTAAACAATAAAAAGGTAGTTTTCAAATTTCAGAAAATATAGTGTATTTCAAATTTGAGAAAAATATGGTGTAGATTTCATATTACATTCACAATGAAGTATAGTTTAGCAAAATTATCATTTAGTTATTGGCCATTTTATTTTAAATATGAGGGTATTGCAAATTATATTCGACATAGTTATGTCATTGTCTAATTTGGACTAAACTTATAAAATGCAAAGCTTTGGGGGGTGTTATTCAATCTTTCATTTTGAATCAATTTTATTTAATTTATAATCTAGTGTTATTCAATAGTTGATTTTAATTTCTATTTTAAAATCTAGTGTTATTAATAGAGTTTGTAATCCATTCATTAATAGAGTTTAATATATAGTGTTATTCAATGAAGGATTTAAATCATATTTTAAAATTTAGAGTTTAATATCTAGTTTGAGATATTTTATGGTGTATTAACAAATATATTGATTCAAAATCTAAGGTAAATTATAGAGATTTCTAAAATCTTTCCAACTGAATCTCTACGTATATTTAAAAATCTCTGCAAATAAATCTAATAGACTTTTAAATTTTTAATGCTTTTAAATTTAAATTAATTGATTTAAAATCAATGATTGAATAACACATTTTAGTTAAATGGTTTTAATCCATTTTAATAACATGATCACAAAAAATGAGTTATCAAATAATAGATAACACTTGGAGATTCCATTTTCTTTTGTCTTTGTATCAGACTTGCTACTTATACTAGCAAAACTCAACAATTAGTAAATTATCTACTATATATTCAAAGAGATTTCTTTTTATAAAATATTTTTATTTGCTAAAAATTATATTATTTTCTATTAGTTTAAGTGAAAACTAAAAATGACAAAACAATATATGTCATATTTGTAGCCAAACACCATCTAAAATATCTTGTACTACTATCTATATAACCAAACAATTTGTATTACATAAATATAAAATAAATCTTGATAAATTTTCTTTTAAAATTTCTTAAAAAAAATATTTATTAAAATGAAATATATTTATTATATATAATTATATATATATTTGTTATCACTAATTTATTTAGTATTTCTTAAAAAACCAAATATATATATATATATACACATAGTATTATATATTTGAAAAAATATTTAAATTGGAAATTTATGCACACCGTTCATATTCATGCTTAATCATATTGTTGAAAATTATTATATTGAATATTATATTTCACTAAAATATACGATTTATAGAATATAGATTTTAATATTGATATATATATATATATATATATATAATATTTGACTAATAAATAAATGTTACATTTATAATTAAAAATATCTTATACAAATTTTATATTACATTTATAATTTTATAATATACCCAAATCTTAATTATATAGAGTTTCCCTTCATGAACTCTGTAGTCTATAATATAATTGATGAGATTAACTTCCTTTTGATAATATGATTTAAAGGCCTAAACAAGAACAGAAAATTGTTAAATGAATATGTTGTTTGAGATTTAAAAAATAGGTATGAGGTAATACTTTGCCAATACCAAATCTAGTGAGTTTAATATATATTCTCTTATACAAGAAGATAGACCATATGTATGTAAAACTTTACAGAATTAACTTACATTTTAATCAGTCAATATTCTTTGATAAAAATGGGTCTTTCTTGAACGCAAATACGTAACAATTTTATACATACAAATATTAATGCAAAATGTCATCTAAGCATCTTTTTCAATAAAAATGGGCTAAATAAATAGAGGATATTATTATTTAATAATAAATCAATTACTAATTTACTACTCCTTAAGCTTATTTGTGCTCGTGACACTCAATTAAAAAAAGTGCAACCTAACCACTGACAACACTTGAAAGCAACTCACAATATGAATGCAATCTTTTGATGAAAAATACCAAATACATTATACATCACATAAAACAACAATGACTAAAGCTACAAAACCCTTTGTACATATTTAAAAAAAACCAACAATTTACCACAAAAAATGCAATAAACTACATGGATTGAGAATTTGACACAAAAGCATCTCAACGAAAATGTGATCATCCATTGTGGTTTGAGGCAGAACCACCAAAGGATCTAAACGGCCACAGATACAAGAATGGATTTTTCCGACCATTATTCCGGTCTTGTGGCAGTTCTTTGCGACAGACCGGACAAGAATTGCGCTGGACTAACCACGGAACTATACATTCCGAATGGTAGATATGTTTACAAGGCATCTTTCTCGCAACCGATCCAATTTCAAACCGGTCTTGGCAAACCGGACAATAAGGATCTAAACCGAGATGTTTCTTCTTGATTTTGAGTTTTTGCAATGAGTTAATAGCTGTTGGTGTAGCTGGAAGAGGGCCAAGATGGTCTTGTTGTGCTGAGAGCCTATTAGACAATTCTTCAAACCTTAATTGATGTTCGAGAACTGATCTTCTGTTGTTGGTTCGACGGTTACGAGCTTCATCAATGGCTAAACCGAAGAAATCAAAAGGGCTTAGTTCCACATTCTCATAGAACCTTACAATAAAAGTGTTACCACAGTGAATGCAAACTCCTCCTTCTCCTCTTATGCCTCTTCTACAAGTATTACACCAATGTGTGTTTTTTCGGTTTGTCATTGATCTACAAAACAAAAAAAAAGTCTCTTTCTCATTAATTGTCAGTGATCTTTTAAACAAAGTAGTGAGACTCCAACCGAACTATGTTTAGGTTCTTTGGTCCCCAAAAGACCTAAATTTCTTTGTCAATAAAGCTATGAATTTAAGACAAAAGAAAAACTAATGAGCTTGCCTAAATCTCAAACACTAAAATACTAGAGGCATAATTTCAAGATACACAAATTAAATTTACTTAACCTTAACAATTACTCCATTTGTTTATTATAACTAAAAGCGCACTTTAACCAATCAATTAATTTTAATAAAAACCTAACATTTTATTATTGATTACGGGACGTATTTAATAGTTTTAAACTTTTTATAGTAATACAAAATCTTATATTTTTAAAAAAAAAATCTCTTAAGACACTTTATATACCAAAACAGCACAAAAATATCTTATAAGCTGCCTGTAATTTCTTAAGAATCTTACAAAATTGGTGCAACATGAAGCAACTAGAATCTGATTCGTACATACTACTTTCTCTAAAGCACGCCTCAGAATTGAGTTACAGCTACTTAAAGCAGTTTTAGGCACATCAAAAAAAGCAAATCAAAGAATAAATCGTTAATCAAAGCTAAACTAGAAGCTAAGTGTCACGAACTCATGATCTATTGATTAAACTTTCAGATACTATAACTATGAGTGATGCTTCGAACTAAGCAAAGACAATAAATGGATTAGAGATCATAAAGATCCAAATCAAACAAAACGAGTCGAATATCGCTTACCCTTAGTTAAAATGAAACGATGAACACACTCGTGAATCAAGACTAAAAGATAAGATAAGAAACTTCATGAAGAAGAATAAGACGAAAAGTCTTTTAAGTAAATTGACAAAGGAAGGTGAAAGACAGCTTCCGTAACGAGAAACACGTGCCTGTCGTTGAACAAAGAAGAGTCAAAAGAACTATTTTAAACTGAAATTTCAAAGGAGGTACGGTTTACAGATCGGTTTATCAAACCGGTTAACAGAGTAATACACTGATTATGAACATCACTGGTTCAAACACTTTTAACAGGTTTAACACNCAGATCGGTTTATCAAACCGGTTAACAGAGTAATACACTGATTATGAACATCACTGGTTCAAACAGGTTTNAAACACTTTTAACAGGTTTAACACAACACAACACAACACACAAAAAGCATGAGCAAGAAAGCTCTCCATTTCTCAGCCTCTCCATTGATCCTTCTTGTTCCTAATTTCCCTGAGTGTATCTATTGGCGATTTGCAACCGAGTTTCTCCTATAAAAGAACACATTTGATATCCACATGTGAGATAAGAACGAAAATAACTGACTAAACAAGAGCTTGCACTTGGCACATAGACTATTCTATAGCATTGTACAAGATGACTAAACCTGAATCTTTGGATTATCAACGCGCATGAATGGATTTGTTTCGAGCTCTTCCTCTAGTGTTGAAGGGATTGTTGGAAGATTTGCTTGGCGTTGTTGACGAGCCCATGATAACTTCTGTTGTATCTTCTCGTTGTCTGGTTCCACAGCAAGAGCAAATTCCAAGTTCTTCACAGTGTACTGAGGGATTGTAAGAAACGAAAAGCATGTTATTCAGCTTACAGACAGATGAATAGTGAAAACAACATATTAAAGCTGTTGTTTTTTTTACCTCGTGGCCGCAGTAAACCTGTGTCGGTTTAGGTAACGAAGCAAGAGTCACACACAACGATTGATGCATCTGTTCAGCTGTCCCTTCAAAAAACTTTCCACATCCAGCAACAAACTGTATAGAAGTTAAGTAAACACAATGTTTATATGGAATTTGTAATGGAGATTCATATCTTGTTAGGGCATAATACAAAAGTATTAAGGAATTTGTGTGATTAGAGTAAGACCCTTCATAGATTCGTTAACATGAGCCAGTAGTTCAAGGAAAAGGAACAAGATTCAGTATCTTTTTCTTATGCGGCTTTTAACTTATTACCATCTCAATTGGTAAAGATCTATGGACAATTGGATATCATATAGCAATGGTATGATCTGTTTTTGATAGAATAAGATAACTAAAGAGAGCGAGAGGGGCACAGAAAGAGAGAGGAGAACAAGAGCATCCAGTTATATGTTACTACTTACAAGTGTATCTCCTGTGAACACGGCTGGGTTTTCTCCATCTTTGCCAGTCAGATAATAACTAATGTGACCCTTGGTGTGACTGACACATGCAACAACATATCAGAGGAATCAGCTACTCAGCAGTAGCAAGAGAAAAATGCTTGAGTCAATACCATCATAGTAGATTAGATGCTATCTAAATTTATCAAAAAAGAACTAACCAAGGAGTGTGAAGTCCCAATATGTTCACATCCTGACCCAAAGAAAACTTGTCACCATTATTGACCGCATCTGTGCATCCCTTCACCTTATCCAAAGAACCTCCGTACACTTTGATCCCAGGCACCAACTGCTTAATCTTCTCGTTTCCACCCGCATGATCCCTTTCATCATATAAAAGGGTGTTAAAATCAAATTGTCACCTCAAACTCCAATTCACTGGATACAATGAAGCAGTAAATGTACATATAAAGCTTGCAGCTTTAAGATGTCAAATGCTAATCCACCTACTACCTAATCATCTGAATCTGGACTAGGATTAGCATTTTAGTTGCACAAAGCTTTAGACTTCGGTTTGGTTAAACACCCTTACTTACCAAGATGATTCCAGTGACCACTAGGCCAGAAAAAGCTAAATATGGTGGGAATAATCCTTTACAATGGCGATTCTGATCAGAAAAATGTGAGATTCTATTCAATCGCGAATTAGTTATGGAGTTGTACTGAGATGTAGGAGTCCAACAGAGTTTCAGATATGAGCCTAAAAGACAAGTTAAAGACTTTTAGCGAAATGGAAGTGGGTTTTACCAGTGATGATGCGTGGTGAGAACGAACTTGATCTTGGCACTATACTTCTCAGCTGCTGAAATCACCTTTTCCGGTTCAACTGGATCCACAACCGCCGCATCTCCGGTGCTCTCATCGATTATCCTGTTTTTATATAGATTGATGATGAACCGAGTCAATAACGAATAAACGAAATTGAAGAATGATCCAAAATCTCTTACAGATAGGAGTAGTTGTCTTCTAGACAGGGAACGTGGAAAATCTTCATCGTCTTCTTCGATCGATCCTCGTATTCTTCAACCGCTTCTTCCCCAGGGTCATTTATGCAAGGAATATCACTTACTTAATGCTTAACCAGTTCGGTTTATTCGAACCGGATTTAAT
>OVBE01008505.1:0-17114 GCA_900406425.1 Iberis pinnata | reverse complement strand
AGGGCTTTTATAGTGTTCAAAGAAAAGCCCTAATTTGCACTAAAGACAAAAAGCTAATCATTGTCTTGGATCTTAGGCATTGGTTCAGGTGCTATCTGGATTTGAGTTGGTCGGGTCGGAGCTTGGGCTTGTGTGTGATCGATCCAAAGTGTTGAGAGATTGGACATAAGGGTCGAGATCGATCCAACCTGAGACGCGTTTGAGAGCGGGATCGATCCTGCCTTCAGGTTGTGATAGATCCATACTTAGCTCAGTTTCTATTTCTTGTACTTCCTTAGCTTCGTTTGAGACTTCACAAGTTTCTTTGAAAGAGAGAGAGAGAGAGAGAGAGAGAGAGAGAGAGAGAGAGAGAGANGAGAGAGAGAGAGAGAGAGAGAGAGAGAGATAGAGATAGAGAGATCCTGGTAAGGGTGGAGATGGGATCGATCTGAAGTGTTGATGGGATCGATCTGGATAGAGTGCAGGATCAATCCAGGAGCTTGGTGTTGGGATCGATCTGGACTCGATGCAGGAGTGCTTGAGATTGATCCAGGTATATATTGGGATCGATCCAGGTTATTTTCAGATGGATCTGCTTTTGGTCCTGAGGTAGATCCAGTCAATTCCATGCTATGTGCTGCTCCATTCAATGTTAAGTGCTGCTTTTTTGAAATCTCACAAATCCTTCCCGAAAACTCCTCAAAGTCCTGAAAAATCTCCAAAATGCGTGCATATGCAAATTCTAATGCAAAAGTCCTAAATATTATAAACTTACTAAAATCAACTATAAATGTGATGTATGCACGCCTAAAGACCTCAGAATTGATAATAATTGATATGTAAAATCCATGAAAATTCAGAGTCATCACTTGGGTATTCAGCCGTCCTTTTATTATACTCAGATAGGTAGCTTCCTTAATTAATCCACTTGCGCTTAATACATGCTGGGCCGACTTGGGAGATAACAATAGCTAAGGAAAAATCATGCTGAGGGGGTTCTGATACCAACATATTATCCCCCAGGTCTTCCTACAAGCTTACCAAGTTGGATGACCTCGGATGGATAAGGTAGTCAGTTCTTAGCATGATTTTGATTAGTGAATTTTTGCGCATGTCGTTCTCCCAAAGAGGAAATAGTACAACTTGACTCTGATATTCCTTCTTTAAGAATTAGATCTTAGGGCGAAGCACTGGATCGCTTCAATCCTTCTGGTTATTGGGATTTTAGTTGATCTTCCCATAAGGTTGCCCTAATTGGTCTCCAAGGGGAGAATTTCGATTTCAAAACAAAATAAACGGTGGAAATCCCAACAATCCCCAAAATCTTTTGATTTTGTTCGGATTTATCTCATCTAATTTTTTAAATTTGAAATTCGAAAATATAGGTGGGGCTGATTATAATTACTCCTATAAAAGTAACTTCCCACTCCCGAGGCAGTTACTTTTTCTTCTCTCCTCTTCAAGTGACGGAACTGCTACTTTCCACTTCTCTCCCGGAGTAGGAACTCTTCTTTACATCATGTGGTTAGTATCGGCGTTGGCACTCCTATGGTCTCTAGTACGAGGTCCAGGACGGTCGCAGCTCCTAGGATTATGAATTTCTGTGACTCTCACTCGACTACCTCATTTGTGGCGGTGATCTGGGAGCAGCTTGGTTTCCCTTCCGATATCAGATTATTCATCCCAGAATCTGGTCAGTTTCCCGACAATTCCCCGCCTGGGTTTGTTACCATCTTTGAATTTTTCTTCAAAACCTGCGGATTCCATTTTCCAGTCCCAGACTTGCTGGTCCGGTATGCGTGCCATCGGCGAATGGCCTTGTGCCAACTAATGCCTAAAGGGATTCGACATGCGATCTTCTTGATGATTCAAGCGAGGGAAAATAGGTTTGAGCTTAGTTGTGACATGCTTGAGGAAGCTGCATACATCAAAAGGGGACCAAAGAGGTGGCATGTGGTATCTTACGAATAAGCCGAATCAGGATCTTAAAACTGGGAAAACCTGAAGGATGAAACCGACTGGGATTTATTTTACTTTTTCCTGGAAATCAATCACCTCTCTTTCGGTACAAAAGGTTCTAGTGATCTGCAGACTTGGTGGACCAGAGAAATTGGTGTGGACCGCTTTGAATATTTGAACCATTTTTCGTTTTCTTTTCTCTCTCTTTCCCTATTCGAGTTGATATCATTTTGTTGCTCTTATTTATGTTTTGTTTTACTGCGGTCAATGATTTATTGATACAACTAGTTTTGCTTCTGATTTTCTACCAGTTCCGCGTCTGCTCCGGGTTGAGAATCCTTCTCCTGAGTATTTGAAGAATTGGAATCACCTAGTGAACAATCGGCTGAACAATTGGAGCACCTTTGACGAGGAGAGAGTTTCTCGCAGGTGGCTTCCCGTAGAACCTCTTTCTAAATCATCCTCAAGTAAGCATCTGAGCTATTTTTTAATTCAAGTTATGTGATGTATGCCAGCTCGGTATAGGTACCCCATCTTTGTGTCCGTTTGTCGCAATGAAAAACACAACGCCCTATCGCGAAGCTCGCAAATTGAAGAGTTCTCAGGGTGCGTCCGGCTTGGTGAACCCTAACACTACCTAGGAGGCAAAAACACCTAGGGACAATGCCTCGATGGATGTGGATCCTATTGAAGTTTATGATTCGTCATGTGGTGATTCTCGTCGAGAAAATACCATAAGTTCTGGGAAGAAGGTATCTCGTCCTCCTTCTATGCGTCGTAGATCTCGCCACCTTGAGGCTTTAGTCGAGAAGAGAGCCCGTACTCAGGAGCCATCTCTAGTCGGGGCCATGTTTATGGTGGATGCTCATTCAGCTTCACTTGGCCAAAGAAGTCCTCCATTGTTAAGGAGGGAGATCTCTGCGCCGAACTGATGTCCAAGCTCCGGTTAAGCGGGCCTAAAGTGTATGATCACAGGTTGCTCTTGGTGCAGAGGGAGTATGCCGAATGGTCTCGTTCCCATGCTAAGGTACGGATGTTTACCTGCTAATTGTTCTGCGTTTTAACCAAGTTTCTTGATTTGATCGAGATATGTTTTGTTATTCTCAGACTGCAGTTATAGAGAATCGATTGGTGGGGGTTCTGGATGACGAGCTTAGGAAGGTGAAAAATAACTCATGTGTTGAGCTGGTTGTTGATGCGACAGCTCAGGCTGACAAGGCCATTGCTGAGTTAAAAGCTGCAGTGGGGAGAGTGGAAGTGCTGACTGATAAAAATGGCAAGCTGAGAGCCGCGGTTACGCAGCTGGAAAATTTGAGAAGGAGGGATGTCAAGAGGTTGAACGAATAAGTGATCCATTATGACAAAGCCAAAAGAAATTGAAGGACGAGGTGGGTAGCATGGCCAAAAAGTGGGCGTCTGTTCTGGCGGAGGTAGATGAATAAGTTGCACAGAACAAGGAGGACAAGCTAAATGCAAGGTTCGCGAGGAGAATGGAGTGGGTCAAAGGGAAGGTTGCAAACGAGATAGTGTACTAGGAAAAATTAGTGCAGGTGAAGCAGATCAAAGGTAACCTTAAACTGATCAACATCTTTCTCCAGGAGGAGACCACGTTAGAATCTGAAAAGACGGACCTGGAGGGGGACCTGGTGGGCTTTAATGAGGAACTAAAAATGCTCGACTTCAAGGAACTAAATATGGAAAAGGATTGGATGGCATCGCCAACCGGATCCGACCTGGGTAGTCAACTTGGTGATGCTTATAAATTAAGCTTAGTCAGCATCATTAATCCCTATGGTTCTAACTTCTCACTTCTTTTCCTAGCCAAGGAAGTTGTAGTTGATGAAGAAAAGGAAAGAAATCCTGCTGAGGAGACCGCAGGTGGTGATGATATTGAGGAGGCTGTGAACAGTGACGTCGCTGGAGAGGCTGATGTAAATGCGGATGGCGTGTTGGATAAAGCCATTCAGGTTGCAGTTTGCATTGGGGAAGCTGCAACCATTGCGAGGAAAGAAGCCCCCAATGGTAATGATGGTGACCTGGCTGGGACGAGCTGAATGTTTACGATGTGCTCTGTGTTTGCTTCTATTTTCTTTTGTTTCCTTTGAAGTTTATCTAAGTTTGAATCATGGTTGCCTGGGGAGGCTTTCACCCAAACTTTTAATTTCTTTTAAACTTGGATGTCTGGGGAGGCTTTAACCTAAGACTTAAGTTTGTTTAATTGATGTGAATATTTGGGTTTACGTCTTTGCTCACGTTGGATGTTTGGACTTTGACCTTTGCATGTTACTTATATGCACTTATTCCGGGCTGAGCCCAGTTCGGGTCTTTACCCAGGTGGTAACATATTCGCTTAGGTGATTCCTTAGATGTTTGCCTAGCAGAAAACCACGAGCTTAGTATCAAATTTATTGCCATATAGTGATGTTCTTATTCGGGAGATCGAATGTTAAATTGGTGAGAAGTGTTTCAAATTTTGTGATACATTTTAATGCATTATTGCGAGACGGGGCACGACTTTAGCGCTCATTCCTTGCTGAGGGTTGCTCAGACTAATACCCACTGGGTGGTGTGTGTGATGTATTGTATGACTGGCCAGGTCGTACAATGTAGTGTGTGTAGATAATTGTTTTGTTTTGAATATTGTATCAGAGGAAAAAGCAAACTAAAGGTTTGGATCGTTTTATCGGTGTAAAGAACGTATTGAGTACGGTGTGGTATTCTCCCCTCGATCTTGTCGGAATATTTACACATAGGATGGGAAAATCGATAGAAAATGTTGTGGGTGGTTAGTGGGAGTGTGAGCTGCCCAGGTGGTCCGTTTTTCGGGCTGGGGTGTAGGGATAATGGCTTCATATTCGGATCCCGGCTTGTGGAATTTTGAGGAGCTCCCAGTTGGGTTAGAGTGTCGAGGACAAATACATCTCCCCCATTTTTGAGAAAAATTGATAAGGAAAAGGTTGGCCGGGCTGGGTAGGAGTGCAAACAACAAATACATCTCCCCCATTTTTTGAGAAAAATTGATAAGGAAATGATTGGACGAGCTGGATAGGAGTGCAAATGACAAATATATCTCCCCTATTTTTTGAGAAAAATTGATAAGGAAAGGGTTGGGTGGGCTGGGTAGGAGTGCAAAANCCCCCCCCCCCCCCCCCCATTTTTTGAGAAAAATTGAAAAGGAAAGAGTTGGGCGGGCTGGGTAGGAGTGCAGAGGACAAATACATCTCCCTTATTTTTTGAGAAAATTTGATAAGGAAAGGGTTGGGCGGGCTAGGTAGAAGTGCAAAGGACAAATACATCTCCCCCATTTTTTGAAAAAAATTGATAACGAAGGGGTTGGGTAGGCTGGATAGGAGTGCAAAGGACAAATACATCTCCTCCATTTTTTGAGAAAAATTGATAAGGAAAGGGTTGGGAGAAAGAACTCGATAAATTAGTTGATAAATTTAGCTGAACTCCCTAAACAGAGTTGCCTACATACCCCTGAGATGGGGATCAAGCCTTGGTCGTAGTTCACTAGATTTGATATACAATATGCGTAAATGAAAACGATGAAAATATAAATCGCTAAGTCTTAACAAAAGAATTGCTTCAAATGTTGGACGTTCTAAGGGTGTTTCTCCTCGTTCCTGTCTGCATCTTCCAATTTGTAGACTCCTGGTTTAATGATTTTTTTAATCTTGTACGACCCTTCCCACCTTATTCCTAGCTTTCCTGCATTCTTCTCTGCCCTTGCGGGAAAAACCTCCCGTAATACCAGGTCCCCCTCAGAAAATCAACGCTGCTTGATTTTTTTGTTGTAAAATCATGCTGCGGTGCTAGTTTTGTAGCCTTATGGTTTCCTAATCTCTCCTCTCATCAATGGTATCAGTTATGTCTACGAGTATGTGGTCGTTTTGGTCCGTATTCTGGGGTGCTAGCTCAAGCCTGAGGCTTGGGACTTCTATCACAGCTGGTATTATTGCCTCGGTGCCGTATACTAAAGCAAATGGTGAATCGTTGGTTCCCCTCTTGGGTGTTGTTCGGTAGGACCAGAGTACTCCTTCAACTCTTTGTCCCATCTCCTTTTTTGTGTCCAGACTCTTCTTTAGGCCGTCCAATATTGTCTTGTTTGCGACCTCAGCTTGGCCGTTAGCTTGTGGATAATATGGAGTTGAGAAAGTGAGGTATATCCTCATTCTTTCCCAGAAATCCTTTAACCTATCAGAGGTAAACTGGGGACCGTTGTCAGTTTGAATTTCGTAGGGAATTCTGTGGCGACATATTATGTTCTTCCTAGATAAAGAATTCTACATTCTCTGACTTGACCTTGGCAAAAGATTTGGCCTCTATCCATTTAGAGAAATAGTATGTTAAGAAGAGAAGGAAACGTTTCTGCTTTGAATTCATCTCCTCAGTGGGTCTGTATATCAATGGTGCATGTTTTTGGCATTTCTCGCATCTTAGGGCGTATTGTTCGCAGTCCGTGATCATGGTTGGCCAATAATAGTCATACCGTTTTATTTGGAATGATAGTGCCCGGCCGCCTGAATGGTTTCCACTTGCTCTGTTATGGACCTCCCTTATGATCTTCTTCGTCTCGTGTCCAAATATGCACATAAGAAGTGGGCCACGTGCCCTCCATTTGTAAAGGTTCCCATCCAGTTGGTAGTAGGATTTCGTCTGTGATGTATGCAAGTATCTCTATCCTACAATCTATTTCCACCTCAACTTCGTCTGTTTCCATTGGAACCTCGTCTTCTTTGGCGTCCTCGGGGTCTGGATTTGTGTTGTATTCTTTGATTGTCTCTTGTATGACGCAGATAGCCTCGGGGATAGAGATGTCAGGTTTATCTATGGTTTCAACTGGTATGACCCTAGTGGTTTGAGGATCTGTAGTTGACGCTAGGGCGGCCAATGCATCAACGGGGGTGTTTTTTCCCCTGTGGATTTTGATCAAACCAAACTCCGCGAATTTCTTAGATAGGGTTTTCACCACGCCTAAGTATGCTTCCATCCTATCGTCCCTTTTTCATATTTGTCGCTGAATTGGTTTGCGACTAGTTGGGAATCGCACTAGGCGCTGACTCTTTTTGCCTAGATTGCCACTGCCAAGTGCAGACCCGCAATCATCACCTTGTATTTAGCTTTGTTTTTTGATGACGCAAAGTTTAGTCGGAATGATTTTTCAATCATCTCCCCTGTTGGGGTGATCAGTCGTATCCCTACTCTGAAGCCGTGTTTTGAGCTTGCCCCGTCGACATATAAGGACCATCGCGCCTCGTTGGGTTTGGATGTGATATCCATCTTAGGAGGCTATTCTATAAGAAAATCTGCTACGACTTGGGATTTTGCGCAAGTTCTACTTTTGAATTCTATATCATGCTCACTATGTTCGACGGCCCATTTGGAAATTTTCCACGATTGGTTGGGGCTGTGTAGAATTGTCCGCAACGATTAATTTGAATATACAACGATTGAGTGTGACTGGAAGTAGGATCCTAGCTTCCTTGCGGAGTACACTACCTCTAGAGCACGTTTTTCTATCATCGGGTACTTAGTTTCTGTGTTGTTTAGGATTTTTCTGAGGTAGAATATCGGCTTTTGGTTGCCCAGTTCTTCACGTACAAAGACTGAACTGATTTCGTACGACGATACTGCGATGTAAAGGTACAAGGTTTCCCCCTCTTGCGGTTTCGACAGTACATGAGGTATCATCAGGTCGATTTTCAAGTCTTTGAACGCCAGCTCGCATTCTTCGTTCCAGAAGAATTTTTTATTCCCTTTTAGGAGATTGTAAATTGGAAGGCACTTGTCTGTTGACTTAGATATGAACCAAGTTAAGGCTGATATGCGGCCATTCAGCCTCTGTACCACTCTTGTGTTTTTGGGTGATGAAATTCTTAGCAAGGTGTTGATTTCCTGGGGTTGGCTTCGATGCCCTTCTTGGTTACCAAATAGCCTAGAAATTCTCTTGAGGTTACGACAATGGTACACATAGTTGGGTTCAACTTCATCCCGTAGGTGTTCAGTATCTGGAAACAAGTGCGCATATCGCCCATGTGATCATTTTCATTGGACGATTTGATGAGCATGTCGTCTATGTATACTTCTGTTGTTTTTCCTAGCTGCTCCGAGAACATCTTATTGACTAAGTTTTGGTAAGTTGCGCCGGCGTTCTTCAGGCCGAAAGGCATCACCTTATAGCAGTAAATGCCTATGTCCGTAGTGAAGGCGGTTTTCTCCCTGTCGTCTGGGTGCATTAGTATTTGGTTGTAGCCGGAGAAAGCATCCATGAATGAGAGCAGTTTGTACCCGGTTGTGGCTTTGACGTGCTGGTCTATGTTTGGGAACGGGAAACTGTCTTTGGGACATGCTTTGTTCAGGTTGGTGAAATCGATGCATACTCTCCTCTTCCCATTCTTTTCTTGACCACCACAGGGTTTGCTAACCATTCTGGATATTTTACCTTGGTGATTGATCTTGCACCTAGATATTTTTCCACCTCGTCGTGAACCACTTGAGATCGTTCGGCGCCCAACTTACGCTTCTTCTGCTTAACCGTTTTGTAGATTGGGTCGGCCTTTAGCTCGTGGAACATGATGTCTAGGCTTATTTTGGGCATGTCCGTCACGTTCCAGGCGAAAGTGTGCTTGTTTTCTTTGAGGAAATGGATTAGCTCCTCTTTTATATCTTTCTGCAGCTTCGGTCCTATTCCAACACAACGTTCTAGGTATCCTGGGTAGATGCAATATTGTGTCACTTCGTCGAGCTTGGGTTCCTCGTATACCGGCTCCATAAATGGGGTTGGCTCCCCAATATGTAATTGCTATAAGGCCCCTTCCCTAAGTTTGAGCTCAGCTAGGTAACAAGCTCGGATTGATCTTTGGCTCCCTTTGATTTTTTTAATCCCCTCCTTAGGAGGAACTTGACGCACTGATGGTAAGTGGAGGGTACGGCTTTCATCGCGTTAATTCAGGGTGTTCCTAGGATTGCATTATATATTACTGTGAATTTGATCATCCTTGATACCTCTGCTGATGGTTTGTCTATTACTGTGAATTTGATCATCATTGATACCTCTGCTGCGTGCATAAGTAGTTGATCGTCCCAATTGTCATGGAGGTCTCACTCGTGAAGCAGGTTAATGTTGTGGGAGGTCCCTCGATTTGTGACAGGTCTATGTCCATTTTCGTTAGGGTCTCTTTGAAAATTAGGTCTACCGAGCTCCCAGTATCTATGAGTATTCTTGCGATCTTGTATTCTTCTAGGATGAGGTCGATGAGCAGCGGGTCGACATGAGGGACGTCGAGCCTAATGGTATCCATCTCGTTGAACAGGATAGGTTCCCCTGCCTCATGGGGCTTGACCTGCCATTTCACACATGAAGTCGCGCTGCGCCCATAGGCCTTTATTGTTGTGATCGAGTTAAGACCAAATTGGTGGTTACCCATGATCATGTTGATCTGTTTCTTAAAGGGCGGGTTGGGGCCATCTGGGTAATTCTTCCCAAGTTCGCATTGGGGGGTTAGTCTCTTCATTCTGGTCATCTGCTTATGGCTGGGAACTTGCTACTTTCGCCTTGCTAGGTTCCACTAATTCTCCCGATTGGTACTTGATGTAGAGGAAGGATTTGAAGCTTCTGCATTCCTCAATAGAGTGGTTGTCCTGATTATGGTAATCACAGTGTTTAACGTTCGCCTGCTCCTCAGATCGTTTCCATCGGTTCTAAGGTCCGCCTTTGGGTTTCTCGGCAAAGAAGGTTTGGTTCCCTGCTGCGGAACTCCGTCTTGTGACAGCTACCTAGTTTACTGGATTTTTCTCTCTGCTCCGTTTTCGCATTCGGTCAAGTCTTCTTCTATTCCTGCGAACCCTTTCCCCTGGTGCAGTGCATTATCGATCGTAGCTGGAGGGTTCAATATTAGATCCTTTCGGAATTCAGACTCTCCCCATACCGCGTTTTTTAGGGCAGCATTATCAGTGACCACTACCTGGAATATTACCTCTTTAAATAAGTACATGAATTGTCGGAGGGGCTCGTTCGGACCCTGAGTCATGCACCACATGTATGCGTCTGAGATGTCTCTCTCGATATATACCGGATAATGCTTCAGAACCATTAAGATGTTCGCTAAAGAGTTGCCAATACCCTGCATCTTTTTGTGCTCATCCAATTGCGCTCGCCCGACTGCGATACAGAAAGCGGTCATATACGCACTAGGATTCGTCTTTCCTTTATAGAAGGGGATTTTAATTTTTTGGGGGTTTTGCACCCTAGCGTTTTTTATGTGTGGGGCCTATGGGATATGGAGTGTCTACTCCATCAATCGGTCCAGCTCGGGTGCTGAGCTAATGGCATGGTGAACCTTATAATTCATTTGCCAAACGGCTTCCTGAAGGGAATTTTTCATCTCCTGGATTTCCCTGATTGATTGCTGAGGTCCTTTGTCAGGTCGGAAAGGTGGGGTGCGGGCATCCTCCTTGTACCTATCGGGAAGGTGGGGTGCGGGCATCCTTCTAATAGGTTGATTTGGTTTCTATTGTCATCTGAGGTCTCGAGACTACCGGTGTGACTCGGCTGTTGGGGTTGTCATTGGACTAGTCACCTTTCGGGTTGGACTGTTCCCCTTTGACGTTGCCATTTGGCAGGGTTTCCGTGGCGTCGAAGTGGCGTTCACACATCCTAACCGAGCATAGGGTTGGAGTGAAACGCAATCTCCTGGAATGTTCCCCTGAGACGGGATATTGTCTCAGGGAGCCCTCAGGATTCTTGGTGCAATGACTATTCGGGGTCATCATTCGACTGGTCGCCTTTCGGGTTGGACTGTTCCCCTTCGAGGTCGCTATTTGGCAGGGTTTCCATGGCATCGGAGCGGCGTTCACACGTCCTAACCAAGCATGGGATTGGAGTGAAACACAATCTCTTGGAATGTCCCCCTGAGACGGGATATCATCGCGAGGAGGTCCTGGTTAGACACCACTATGAAGAGGTTGCCTGGTTGAGGCGTTTGGTAATCGCTTTGGTTTAGTCTGCGGACTCCTTCGCCATTTGGTCGATCCGGTGAAGCAAGGACTTGTTCAGAGCGTTTTATATCTCCAATTTTTCTGACATGGATTATACGCAACACAAATTGATATAAAGAAAAAGATTTGAGTTATTGATTCGCACTAGATTGAATACACTTATGATTTTTGGTTACAAAATGATTTCGTAAATGTCATTCGAAAATTCGCTGGAAAAAGATCCATTTCTTTCTCTTCTTTCTTCCTCTTATAACGTCCTCGTTCAGCTAGGATTGTTCCAATCTTCTTGGTTAGTTCCCCTTATTATCTTGTCGAATCCCTTCAAACTTGGAACTGCTTCGACTTGGTCACTACAAGCTCAGGTTTGCCTATATCTTCCTCCGTCTGATTATGCCCTGGGTATTCAGCCGTCCTTCTATTATACTCAGATAGGTAGCTTCCTAAATTAATCCACTTGAGCTTAATACATGCTGGGCCGACTTGGGAGATAATACTAGCTAAGGGAAAATCATGCTGAGGGTGTTCTGACACCAACATCGGACTTTTGCACCTGAGGCGTGTGCCTGATTCCTTCCAGCATATACCTCCATGCGTTCTTCCGTATGTCCTGCACTTTCTGCGTTTACCCGTCCTTTTACCAACATCATTGGACTTTCCCTTCTTATTTCCGGCCTGGTTACTCCCAGTAGGCTTAGTCTTGCTCTAGCCTGAGCCAGCTTCTTCTCTTCCCCTCGAGATCTTATTCTACTACCACAGCCCTTTCCACCATTTAAGGCACTGAGCTAAAGGTGCAAACTGAGCAATGAATACAAATTTCCACCCTAAGCTCGCGAATGTACCAACGTAATTGAGTATGCTCATCTTCCAGTTCTCTTCCCACATATCGCCTAAGGCGATTGAACTCTTCCTCATATTCACGAAAATTCTTGCTGCCCTAAACCAGTCCAGAAAGGCTCCTTCTATCCTATCCCAAGCTTCTGCTTGGAACTACTTGCGGTTGAATTCACCCATGCGCTTCTCCACGCCAACCACCTATTATGTGCATCCCCTTCCATGAAGCAGATTGCTATGTCCTTTCGATATTCAGAAGGAATGGAGTCGAACTTAAATTCCTTATCAATATACTCTTCCATTCATTTGCTTCAATCGGTTTCGCACTTCCCTGGAAGTGCTTTGTTCCCAACTTTGAGACGTGTTCCAGCAAGCTCAAGTAATCCACCTTTTCATCCCTCCTCTTTGAGGACTTAAGAGCGGTTATCTCCACCACTCCATTCTGATCACCAAGTAGAACCAAACCTATTGGAATTGCAGTAGGAATTTCTCATATGGATCCAACAGGTTTTTCAGTCTGCAGTGCCAACTGGCCCAACTGCTCCAACTTTGCTGCCATTGTTTGCAAAGCCTCCCAAATCACTTGCGTTGATGTAGAATCTGGGCGGTTCACTTCAACTACATCCTTTGAGTTCTTCTTTTCCGCTGTTGAAGTCTCAGCCATGTCTTCGGAATCACCCGTGACCTTATGCTAATTCTTCTCTTGGTTACCCTCAATCTAGGTTCCCACAGTCTGATTCCCAGTCATAGGACCGACCGAGCCAGTTTCCTACAAGCTTGCCACAACCTAACTTGGATCTGTGTTCTTATCCTTCTTAATTTTCTCAGCCTTTTGACTCTTACTCTATGGAAAATAAAAGTTCGATTAAATCCAAAATTTCATTTCCCGTCCTGCAAGAAAAGCAAAACATATCCTCGAGACTTGCAGCCAGCCGAGTGGTGTACCCTATAACCCGTCTCTTAACTTGTCCTAAGATCAACCTGGCTCTAATACCAACTTGAAAAACACCAATTCTGGACACTAAGTCTGCAGACGGTTGTTTCAAGCCCAAACCACTAAGTGATTTGAGCCAATCAGTCTGTTTTAGGTCTTAGTTGTTTTTAAGTCATTTTCATGTTAGGTTCATTTGATTTGTTAAGCCGTAAGTACATAGAGACTATTTGAATGCAACATAAACAAAGAGTGATCTTTATTAATAAAAATAGGATCCAATATAACTTGTTAAAGAGGCATAAGTAATCAAATATTACTTAATGAGGAAATTTAGATTGCCTTAATCGTTTAAGTTTAATTTTAGTTTAATTCAATTTAGTTACTACACTTTCTGGATGTCCAGACAACCCACTGATCCAAACCAAGGGTCTTAGCCGGACTGGGTAAACTCTAGCGGAATCACATGTTCCCCACATAACTCATCCCATCCGCCTTACCTTGAGTTCAGCCCATCAGTCTATCCTGAAACACGTATCTTTCAGTTATTCTATCCATTTCCCAATATAATGCGACCATGCAGAGATAATGAAAAGGGTGCATGACCAACCGCACGAATTATTCACTTACGAACTTAGTCGTTTAAAGTGACGGAATCTCCAGAATGGCTAAGAGATGGAGCCTTGGCCAAAGCCACGGTCCGTTTTGCACACACCGTAGTCTTATGTGGTGAATTTTGCATCGAACTCGCCATCTTTTTCACTTAGACTGACTAGACTCACGAACTTCCCGTCCCAATCTCCAATCAAGCTTAACTCTTGCTCTTTCAACCGTTCAATGCCTTAGTTTTTTATCTAGAGATTTTGGTGTCTGTGTACCTATGCGCGAAGTCGAGCCAAAGGTGTTGTATTAATAGATTTTTTCCCACAACAGCTAAAAACCGCCGAGCCAACTTGTGCCCTTTCGAACAGGCACAAGTTCCTGAACTGGTACGAGTCGTGCATAACTGCCCAACCGCCCAGCTCAGCCCAACTGCCCAGCTAGCTGGTTCATCTGACCTGAACTAGCTTGAGTTGGACTGAACTGAATCGAGCTAAAATAACATATAGTCTAGCTGACTGATGTATTTGCATTTTACATATTTTAGGAAGTCATTTACCATCGTTTTAGGTTCATTTATATGTCAATATGTTTCATTCGTATGTATTTGTAAGTAATTTCATATTTTTAGGTAATTCTGCATTAACTTGCATATATGTGCATTTTGGAAATATTTCAGGTACTTAGAGAATTTTCAGAACATCATGGGAAATTTGGAGAAGGAGAAGGAAGTGCACAAGTCGGACTCGACCACATGTCAAGCCAGACTCGATCATGCGGCTCGATGTCACCTAAAGTCCCACTCGACAAGTCGGCTAAACCTCATCGAGCCAACTCTTCAAGGCTGATCCAACTCGACCACCCGTGGAGTTCAACTCAAACTCACGTCAAGTCCAACTTGATGACCCGACCACATCTGACTCGTTGATCCAAGAATCCTAACTCGACCCCACATCGAGTCCAACTCGACCCCACGTTGAGTCCAGCTCGACCCCACGTCGAGCCCAACATGATGGACTCCACCAGCCTGAAACCAACTCGTTCTGACTCGACGAAATTGACTCGATCTCGCTTGGGTCTCAACTCGACCTTAACTCAACCCCAGTTCGAGCCAGACCTTTTCCTAAAACATCAAGCTGAATCATTACAGATTTTAATCATTTGTCTTTAAGTGGTTTAGGGTTTTCCTAAACAACTATATAAACACTAACTCGCCTCCATTTAAACCTAATCTTTATTTTTATGTTCTTCTTTTAGGTTTTTCTCCCTGTTTTTGCTTTTGAATGTTCTTGTTGATCAATTTCATTTAAGTAAGTTTTTGTTTAATATTTCTTCTGATTTATGTTAGTTTTAGCTTTAGGGTCACGAATATCTGCTGCATGTTGATCTTTTACTTCATTTTCTGGTTTTGATCACTGATTTCTGGGTTTCTGGCAATGTTTTTAAAACCATACCGGCAACCAAACCGAAAAAAGTTTTTGGGTCGTGGGTCAATGTGGTCTGACCGGGTTCGATCGGGTTTGATTATTTTATTAATAATTAGATTTATATATATATATATAATTAGCAATAAAATAAAACGTTGCTAACTTAATACATACAAATAATAATAAAAATATAGATCATAAATTAATAATAGTGAAAAAATACTATATATGTAACAAAAGAAGTATGAAATGTTAAATTTTTGTTTTATACAACATCTTTTTTTGTTCACATGTTTTATACATCATATATTTTCAAAAATGTAAACGTTTAATGTATTATAAATTTATGCACTTATCTAATATACGTCATATAAAAGCATAAAATGTTAAATTGTATTTTCACTCATTATTCATAAAGAAAACATTTTATTAAATAAAATAAAATAAAATAAAAAACCTTGTTGAACCGGGGTTGAACCAACCCGGGTAAACTTCCGGCTCGCGGTTCAACCCGGTTTGACCCCCGGTCCGGTCTGGGTTTAAATACACTAGTTTATGGTAACTGTTTTTGTGTTTTATTCTTGTTGTTCTTGATCATCATCTTCTAGGTTTTTGACTCTTCCCGTTCTTTATGTTCTTCAGAGTTTGACTTTTGATCCTTATGATTTGTTTAGTAGTTTCATTTTCTGGTTTTCTGATTTCATGATCATCATGGGTAGTGAGTAGTTTCCCAGGTTTCTGATGATGGGGTAGATTAGTGTTGAACCCTTGAATCTCCTAGATGTTTAAGCTTGATTGTCCATTTTCCCTTTTGTTTCATTGTTCTTACTGCTTATTTCTCTCTGATCAATTGAAATCTGATCTTAGACATTTCCTCACCCAAAAGGTATATGATGAAATATTTGAATAAGGTGATTTCAAAGATTTACATTCCTAACCCAAGAGATTGGTTGTTTATGGTTTTATTGACTTGAACATATTGTTTCTTCTTGCCTGCTAGGGAGTGTTCCGTTAACGAGAGTTAGGTCTAGATATTGCTTAGCTTGAGATCATCTATCATAATATTAAATTTAATTGTTTCTGAATCAGTTATCTAGGGATTAGCTCTTGTTTGAGTTATGTTAAGCATCTAGGTAGATCAAGTAGGATCACTGATCAATTACCCCTATACTCAGGAAATGTTTTTCTTTGATTGCATTTTAGTACCATTTTCTTTTTTGACTTGAGTTTGCTTGAAGTTTAATCCTTAGCTTTTGTTCAATGCATGATAGTTCATTAGGTCTTATGTTCTGTATTTTTACTTCCAGTTTGTTCCGTTCGCTTAGAACTATTAGTTAACCCCCTTTTTATTTACTTGGCTTGAATTAGTAAACTTGATTGCATCTAGGGTGGTTAATAATAACACCTTATTTGATTGACACCTATTAAACTGCAATGACATGATGGTGTAATAGGAATTGAACAACTAGGAAAAATCCTAATATCAATTTGGTGGCGTTGCCGATTAGGTGTTTGTTTGTTACATTATGGATTTTGGATCTATTCAGATCAAGTTCGTCTTCTACATCCATTCTCACTTTGTTTTCTTTGTTTTCAGGTACTTAAAGCATTAACTACAGTGTATGAACCTTAGAAGCAGAGGACCAACTGACTTACTTCCATTCGTTGACGATATTTGAGCTCTTGAAAGGGAACACTCTCGAGCTAGAAGGGAACAAGAACATTTGGATCATTTAATAAGGTTGGATTTGAAAATGGATGATATTAACAAAAATATACCTCATGGTGGGAGACCTATCGGTGTTGGTGATGCACCAAACATACACACTCAACGCCATGAGATTTCCCCACAAGCTATGAACAACAACAATTTCGAATTCAAGCACAGCTTGATCGGGATGGTTCAGGCGAACAAGTTTCACGCGCTGCCAATGGAGGACCCCTGGATCATCTTGACAAGTTTGATATACTCTAAAATCTTACCAAGATAATGGAGTGAGTGAGGACACTTTCAAACTCCGCCTTTTCCCTTTCTCTTTGGGTGACAAAGCACACCAATGGGAGAAAGCTCTACTTCTGAATTCCATGACCTCCTGGAATGACTCAAGAAGGATTTTCTTGCCAAATTCTTCTCTACATCACGGACAACAAGGTTGAAGAATGATATCTCTTGTTCTGCGCAAACGAATGCCGAAACATTCGGCAAAGCATGTGAGAGGTTCAAAGGGTATACCCTGCAATATCCCCATCATGGTTTCAGAAAAGAGTCACTCCTTAGTACTTTCTATAGAGGATCACTGCACAAGATCAGGATGCTCTTGGACACAGCTAGTGTAACACCCCCTAACCGAACTAGGAGTTGAACGGCCGAGAATGCTACTTGATGT
>OVBE01008504.1:0-17115 GCA_900406425.1 Iberis pinnata | reverse complement strand
GACACTCCAAACTCCCTACGCACACAAGCATGTACGTCGTCCAAAGTCCCCCATCATTTAAGCTCACAAACCGTGACATCTTTTGTTTACAAATCAAGAAATCCCACTTGCCATGCTCCCCAAGAATCCACTCACCACACATCACCATAATGTACTTCGTCATTTTTAAATTTTTTCACCTTCGCAATAGAGTACAAAAGATATACGTTTAGTTTTTTTCACAAAATTAATTCTTGTACATATGAACGTATACAGTATCGTACCCTTCGATTTCTGATAAAGTTTTTTCGAATATGTCTTCTGAATGTCGATGACCTTTTTCACCAATTGTCTCCTTTTTACCTACTGGTACAACTTCCCTAGGAATTTCAGAATAAAGTCGCCTAGAATAAACTTCGTGGACCTGTCCACATCTAGTCCGTACGGGTCATGTGAATTCGTCCTCACGCGCCATCCAAGAGGTAACCATTCCACGCGAAGAATCCTGAGGTTATTCTCGTCTACAATTGTTTCTCTCACCTCCACAAAGTACACCATAATCAGAAAGTCCACTAACGTGTAAATACTTTGTCATAAGTACACCTTCATGAAAATTACTCAAAACTTGATGTGAAGATAACGAGGTGAATGAAGACAACAATGTAATTGAATTAGCAAATTAATGAATCGTCATAGGAAGATATGCATGTTCAACAAGATATAAGAACAAAAAGCTGACCTTGAGGCACAAATCTAAAAAATAAATAAATTTGGAGTAATATTCTCTAAAAATTAGAATTAGAGAGATTATACATTCTTGCTGAAGATTTTCGGAGATTATAGGTTAGGTTTTTCGTGCATTATAAATAGAGTCTAAATATTTCTGTATCGATTAACACTTAGATCATATATGAGCTAGGAGAAAATTTTTGGTTTGAAGCTTTCATTTAAGCACAATGTTAAAGATGAATGTTTAAATAATTTCTTGTGTAACACAGTTTGGTGATCACGTTACAGAAGGATTGTGTTTAGACTACGATTTGGTAAGAGTTCAAACTAAATGGTAAGTTGTTTTGCCTAAAATTTCTAAAATAACTAATAAAAAAAACAGAGGAAGTAGTTTTTTTATGGCAACTAAATGGTAGTTTAGGTTTGAATAAAAGTTCGATTACGTGCAACTCTCGTAAATATTAACATTAATTAATGCGTTGACTTCACGAGTTTCCAAGTTGTTATTCAAAGTTTCAAACTTTTGTGTTTTCTAAAATTTCAAAATGCAATTTTAAGTGGAATCAAACTCCAATGAAAAAGATGAAGAGATGAGCTTTTAACAACTTGATTATTAGAAAATTGAATTTGGTTTAAAGCTTATTTCGAGATCTTTTGGTTGAACTATATCTATTTTTTTTCTCTCTTTCTAAGATCTATATCTAATTAATATCTACTTAATAATGTCCTCGTTGTATGACATCCATTCAAAAATATTTATAAAATCACATTTTTCAATTATATTTCCATAGGGGAATAAAAAAAAAAAAAATGAAGAAGTATTCAACTTGAAAGTGAAGAATAAGGTATGCACGATACTACTTTTTATCTTTAATGAAATGATCACATGGTACATGAGCCCTTTTATATTTAACGTTTATGTCCTGTCTGGTACTCGTTTACGCTGTCCGAAAGAGAATTTATATATTCTTAATACCTTACCATAAACTCACATCTCACGCTATATTATATATACGTATCTCGTATGTGGACAGATAAACACATAGTCTCTCTCATCCTCTTTCATATTTTGTTTCTCTGTCTTCCTCAAAAACTCATCCCAAGAATATGGTAGAACTAAGTTTCTATGTTGGAGTCATAGGTAACATTATCAATCTACATTACTCACATGGTTACAATTTTATCTGAGTTATATATATATTTATATGATCGATGCAGGAAATGTAATATCGGTGCTTGTCTTCCTCTCCCCTGTGTGAGTTATCTCTTTCTTCCTATATGATTTTTGGTTGATTTTGATAAATTTAATCGAATTGGAAAAATGAAATAGGGAGACGTTTTGGAGGATAGTGAAAAGAAAATCGACGGAGGAATATGAGTGTTTACCGTATATATGTACGTTGATGAGTTCATCGTTATGGACATATTATGGAATAGTGACACCTGGTGAATATTTGGTCTCTACGGTCAATGGCTTTGGTGCTCTTTCTGAATCCATCTATGTTCTTATTTTCCTCTTCTTTGTCCCTAAACCAAGACTCGTAAGTTTTCTTCTCTTCTTACATTTATATATATTATATAGTTTGGATTTACATTATGATAGTGAGATCCTATCTGTGTTTTTTGTCTGTTTGAAATCTACATTTTTATTGATAGGCAGGCTGATAAAGGATCGTTTTGGTCTGACTCAGATTCAGATCTGTTTAGCAACTTTATATATTCATTAATTATTATGACGTTTAATCAATAAGTTGTTTTAAATTAAGTCTACTTGGTCCACTTGTACGTGATTATTTTATAAGTAATTGATTTCTTTACCTTTTACAATATTGTTTTTTTTTTTTCAGTTGAAAACAGTTGTATTGGTGATAGCTCTGAACGTGATTTTCCCAGTAATAGCGATTGTGGGAACAAGAAGTGCGTTTGGAGATGCAAAAATGCGTTCTAATTCAATGGGTTTTATTTGTGCTACTCTCAACATTATCATGTATGGTTCTCCTCTTTCCGCTATGGTAAGTACACACATTCATAACACTACCATTTTATGTCAAAAGTCATTTAAATTATTGATCGGATCACACAGAAAACAGTTGTGACGACAAGGAGTGTGAAGTACATGCCGTTTTGGCTGTCGTTTTTCCTTTTTCTAAACGGTGCGATTTGGGCTGTCTACGCTCTACTTCTACACGATTATTTTCTACTAGTAAGTACATCGAAATTTTTATAAGCTTATCATATTATTTGTTAATTTAATTATACGATTTGTATTTTGTGTGTAGGTACCAAATGGAATGGGTTTTTTGCTTGGAACAGTGCAACTCCTAATTTATGCATTTTACAGAAATGCCAAACCAAACCTAGAAGATGAAGAGGAAGCCAACAGACCAACCCAACCTCTCCTCTCTTAACCTTAATTACTTGTTTAAACAATTTTATTCCTTTTTTTCTTCTTTTGGTGAGTATTTATTTTCATAATAATATGTTTTGATTTATATTTTCCAATTTTGTAATATTTCCGGATATGAGTATAGTTTTTGATTTTGTCCAAGTTAGATTGCAACGTTGGTGTATGTATTCAGCCAAGTATTTCAGACAAAAAGATGAATGAGAAGATTTTGCAAAGCGTTTGTTCTTGAGCATTGTCATTTGTTAAAGCCGGTTAAAATCCATGGATTTTTTTATATTAAATGTTAAATTTACTAATAAAAAAGTGTAATATGTACAACAAGAAAATAAAATAAAAAAGGTTAGACAGTTTTGAGCTTAGAAAAAAGCTGAGAATGGTGGTGAGATTGCTGGTTTGAGAGTACAAAGTTGTCTTGTTAAAACCTAAATTTAGAACAACAAGTGGGATAAAATTAGAAACAAAGAAGAAGAGTACAGTCCTTACACCCAACAATGACGTGGAGATGGAGGTTGAGAAACATGCATATAAAGACTGTAGAGTGAGCCGATGGCACAAAGATAGGAAGAGATGTCATCGACAATGCATTTGATGCCATCGATGAGCCAGAGTATGCAATGGTGAAGATGGACCATACTGGAGACTAGTGATGCGGTCAACAATGGTGCAAGTGATGTTATTTCAAAGATGTGTTGAGGAGCGGTTTGGTTGACCATGAAAACGACGATTACGTTCCCTCGAGACATGGTAAATCATTGCTTGGAAACAAAGATTGAGGAGGACTCGGTCGATGGCTCAGTGTGACTGGATGCATATCGACGTGAGGATTGAGGACCAATCGGGAGATAAGCGCCTGCAGAGAATTTGTCTTGTGAGACCAGACAAAATCATGAAGGAGTACGAGCAAGAGAAGTAGAGGTGATCTAGGGTTTCATTTGGCTCACCACATATTATACATGATTGGTTGTATTCCCCATTCACACATTCGTCGACCATTTTACAACCTGTCAAGAACATCAAACCATGAGATAAAAGCGTAACGTAAAACAGATTGAGTAAACCAAATTGAAGTAAACCATGACTGCTTAGGGGAATAGATACAAATCTGTTTCCAAGTTGCAGATGAAGAGAAGAAGGGCTTGTAGTCAACATCACGGTGGCGCCATTGTGGTGAGCCTACACTCGAGAGTGGAGATGGCAGCGGAAGAGCAGACAACTGGTTATGCAAGTCGCGAATGCTGGGTACACGAGATAATCAGATACACAATAGAGTTGGTGTGGCCGCTTCTACAACATATGCATGTCTTGGAACACCTAGTTCATAGATACTAGTATCTCCTACGATGTCAAATAAAGAACCCAAAAGGGATTAATAGTCAAATCAGAAGGAAGCATATGTACCATCCCGGATGTCAAGACATATGAAATGGATATATAAGGCCGAAGTTTGAGCAATTTGCACCACATCCATGAGTCACATGAGTTGCTTCGAACATTCCAGAAAGTGGTATTGCGAAGGAGATATTGGCATGTCCAAGCTGTCCGTAAAGATTTTGTATTAGAGAACAACCGCTAGATTAGCGCCAACGAGTACACCATAGAGATATCCTCTAGATGATGAATGCCGAGATTGCCTTCATCTTTTGGCCTGCAAATATCACTCCAATTCAATTGGGACATATTATGATTAAATGCAGAATATGACCACATGAAATTACTACAAAGACTATTGATAGTGCAGAGACAATGCTTCGGAAGACTGAAGGCTGATTTCTAGAAATTGATTGTGTTGGCAATAACAAAGTTGATTAATTACATACCACAACCAAAAGAGAGAAGCTTCAATGACCATAAGTTTATACGGTTCTTTGTAAGGTCAATTAGGGGGCATAGTCAGTGGTAGTGAGAGCCTTTGTTGTTAATGGCAGACCTAAGTAACAAACTAGAAGTGTGTTGCATTGGAGACCTATGGAGTTAATTGTGCAGCGAATTGATGGATGAGGGCAGCCAGTGAGAAAATTTGATGATTTGTTGACATTAATTATGAGACCAGAAGCTTTGCCAAAAGTGTCCATAACCTAGAGAATGCATGTTACATACATTGACGTCAGATATGAAAATATCAAAATGTCATATGCAAAACAAAGATGAATAAGTTCTAAGGGACGACAATGAGGATGATAGCCGAACTGGCCTAGAGCTGCAGCAGCAATCAAAAGCTTATAAAACATTATTAGCAATAACATAAATAAGGTGAAAATGCGCAGCTTTGACGAATGCTCCGCATAACTTGGGAAATAACCCGCAAGTTTATCACTAACGGAGATGGAGAAAGTCGCAACGGAAATATAGAGGTATATCCAATGAATGAAACTCCATGACCTGTAAAACGAAACTATACAATTCTAGTTTATCGTGTCAAAAAATAATAATTCAAATTCATATGCACTAATATAATTTTACAAAATAACAATAATAATCGTTTATAAATAACAGAGAAATTTTGATAATATTCTACTATAATTTTTAAAATATAGTTAATTTTTTACATTTTTGAAAAATACGTATGAGAACAATGATATTATCCTTATTTTGTTTTTTATGCTATTTTGATCTATTATAAAAGAGTTGATATTTTTTTGGTTGGTAGACTTTTTGTAAAGTTTAGTTATTGTAACAACTGTTTTATATGTTTTTTTGACTAAATTTTAATATATTTTGACTTATTTTATAATAATTGACATAATAATGGTTTGGTAGATTTTTGATAAAGTTATTAACTGTTGAATTACTTTACTAGTTCTTCGATTAAATTTTAATATATGGCAATTTATTTTACTAACACTGGCATATTTATAGTTTGGAAGATTTTTGTTATGTCATGTTATTGTAATTGTTGACTTATTTCAATAGGTTTGTCGAATAACATTTAAAGTGTTGACTTATTTTAAACAATTGAGGTAATTATTGGTTGATAATTTTTATAAAGTTGAATTATTATAACTATCGACTCAATTTACATATTCGTCGGCTAAAGCTAACTTATTTTAAAGGTAAAATTGTCATTTTGGAAAAATTATGTATTTCTCATATTTTTTTTATAGTTTTTAATTTGTTGATAAAATATAGTGTGTGCCATCTGATAACAGGCTTTTTATGCGTTGTAGTATAGTGGTAAGTATCAAGGGTTTATCAATTTCTATCACACAAACATGCTATTGTAGTATAGATTGGTTGTCAATCTAAATGGGTGTGATACTAACACTTTAGATGCAAATGGAACTATTAATTCAAGCTAAATATGAAATTGAGGTTTTACTAACGGTTCCTAAATGAACAGAACATAGCAAACATGCATGAAGTAAAACAGAAATAAAATGGAAGCAGTTCTTAAGAATGGGGGTAATCGACCAGTGATCTTTCCTGAACTACCTAGACACCTAACATACCTCAAACAATGAGCTAATCCCTAGACAGTAGATTCATATGCAACCAAGTCCAATCTCTTGATAAATGGAATCATCCTAAGCAATCACCATACCTAACTCTCGTTAACTGTACATTACGTAGCAGGCATGAAGAACCAATCTACTAAAGCCAATAAGCACCCTAGACATCTAATCTCTTAGGCTATGATATGCAAATATCTGAAATCACCATGTTCAGGCGTTTCATTGAACACCTTCTGAGTGCTGAAATGCCTAATATCATATTTCAGTTGATCAGAAAGAAATCATCATGAAGAGCAATGAAACAGAAGGGATCTAGATGCAATCAAACTTAGGTACCCAGGAAGAACAAGAAATCAACACCAGTCTACCCCATCCTCAGGAACCTAAGGGAACTACTCACTATGCATGTTGGGTGCGAAATCAGAACAATAGGAAAGCATAACTACTAAGCAAGACATTCAAATCAAAAGTCAACGATGAAGAACAACAAGAACACTAAGTTGAAAACATGATGAAGATGATGAATCAGCAAGAACACTAACCCAGAAAAACAGAGTAACAATGAAACAGTAGCAAACCAGAGAAAATGATCAAGGTGAAAACAAGATTAAAAGCATAAAAACGTAGATCAACATGCACCAGATATTTCACATCCCTAATCTAAACATGGAAATGAAGAAATCAGAAGGTAAACACAACTTAATCAAAAATCTGGGTTTTTACATGAAGAACATCAAAACAAAAACAGAGAAAATCTTACACCTAAGAACAAACCCAAAATGGCTAAAAATAAAATCTTGTTCGAAATAGAGGCGTTTTAGGGCTTTTATAGTGTTTTAGAAAAGCCCTAAAACGCATAAAAGACAAAACATAATGATTAATCTGGGTCTTGGGTCTGGTACATCATGAAACCGAGTTGGTCGGGCTAATGATGCCTTGTGATCGAGATGAAAGTTTGGCCGAAAGGAGCTCGAGATGAAGAAGATGCTCGGCTCGATGGTTGATCGAGCCACTAATGCGCTGGCTCGATGGTGAAGTTTCTTGGGCTCGACATAGAAGTTGGTCCCTTCTTGCGCATTTCTCTTTCCTTCTCCATTTTTGCCCTTATGTTCTGAAAACTCCTGAAAATCCTGAAAAATCTCCAAAATGCATATGTATGCAAGTGCTAATGCCGAACTTCCTAAAAAATGCAAACTTACTAATAAAAGCCTATAGAGGCAACATATGTACAACTAAAGGACCCTAAAATGATGTTAAACGACTTCCTAAAACCACAAAAATGCAGAGATATCAACTATCAAATTATATTATTCTTAAATAATGTGTGTGAATTTTGGTTGGGTTATTTAGATCAAAAACTCATATGGGTATATATCCAATAGGATAATGAGCGACTTAGGTTTTTTTTTTAATCTTTTAGTTTATTATATTTGATTTCCCTACATAACAACAAAATTCGCAAAATTATGTTTCTCGTAAAAACTGTAAAATTATGTTTTTCAAGCAAAATTACGTTTTCGAAAAAGACAGCAAAATAACATTTTCTTGAATAATATGATTTTTGCGATTTAGTGGGAAGATGTAAGTTTTCAATTTTTCCCCAAATTTTTTTTCGATTTCTGTGGGAAAAAATATATTTGCAATTTTGGTGGGAAATATGATTTTACAAGTTTGGAGGGAAAATATATTTGTTATTGTTTTGACAGAAAAATATGATGATTGAACATGAATACATGATCTTATGGTTATGGTGGACAATGTTATCTCGCGTTTTGCGGGTAAATATGATTTGTGATTTTGGTGGGAAAATATGATTTGTGGTTTTGACGAAAATATGTTTTCTGGTTTTATTTTGATGGGAATATGTGATTTCACAGTTTTAATGAGAAAAGTAATCTTATGGTTTCAGAGAGAAAAGTGATATTGTGTATTTGGTAGGAAAATATAAATTTTGACAATTTTTTTTTGATTTTTTGCAGTTTTTTTGTGTGTAAAATGTAGTTTTATGGTTTTAATGGGAAAATATGATCTCATGGTTTTGGCGAGAAATGTTATCTCTTGTTTTGGCAAGAAAAGTATAATTTGCAAGGATTGACTTCACTAAACCCCTCAAACTATATAGACTCAAACTATTTCTTCTTCAACTTTGATGCTCCTTAGAAAAACCTCTGAACATGTATACATCTTTACCCGACCCTCAAAGTTAATTGATCTCATCATTAAACCTCATACGATTAATAAGCTTCATTGGCTATACCAAATGAATAAAATGCGATCATAAATCACGATTGATACTTAATTAAAACCAACTCTATAATCAAATAAGTTCTCAAAACTCAGTTTAAACTTTATTTTTTAATTTAAATCGATTCACGGTTGTTGAATGTTTTTATCTTGGGTTAATAAAGTATATTTTTTTGTCAAATGAAATATTTCATAAAATAAAGAGTTTACACTCCATTAAAGGAGTAAAAGCTTACATAAGAGAAACGGAATTTAACTAAAAAATCCGCCAACCTAATGGAAAAGGCGAGAAAAATATAAAGGAAGATAGAAATGATAGTCGAACATAGCAAAACATCGATACTTCGCTATTCATTGAATGTGATTCCCATAGAATAAAAGATACAGACTTTGATGTTAGAACATACAAAAGTCCGAGAAAGTTCTTCTATCACCAAGAGAAGAACCAAGCACTCTAACATATCATCAGACTTCAAATGAACAAAAAAACTGGTTGTTAGATTGCAAGAAAAGTTGTTGCTTTCAAATAGCAAAGATCCATTAGCTTTCCATAAGTTTCCAGATATCAGCTGGAACAAAAGAGAGGGAGATGCATGTACTTTGATATGTTGCACAATCCACACATCATCTACAACACAGTAGATAATCAAGCTAAAACATGAGACTAAACCCTTAGCATTAGAAACAACTAGAACAAATCTAGTAAAAAACTTCAATACAAGGTAAAGTTAGAATACAAGAGAAGTAATCGAATCGATGTACATCTAATATCACGGGTAACACTATAGGCATATTGTCTATTAGTAAGGCATTCTTAATTAAAAGATGACAATGTGTTTTACCTGTACGAACCACAAAACAAGCTTCAATACAGGAAACTAGAGTATTCACAACAAATATCTGAATCAAAAGCTTAGAAATCCATTCCTCATCATTGGCTACACCTATCTTCTTTTTATGTCTAAATAACACAAAACATAAATAAACATGAACACGATAATCAAACCTGGTGGAAAGCAATTTTCTCTCTAAACTAGCCAAAAGATAAGAGACGATTGACCCCTTAGAGCAAGTATACAAACTACATTTAGTAGTAAAGGATCGCATAAAAGCGAAAAACTGGAACTTCAAACCTATTTTCAAGGCTTCGACGGCACCGTAACGGTAACAGAGAAGACTATCAGGTCATAAGCCAAGAGAGTCACTAGATACAACCCAGACAGGGCCGACCTTGAAATATTGGGGGCTTGAAATAAAATTTTAAAATTTGAGGCTACTATTTTATCTATTTGTTCTTCGGTCCACTAAAACAGACATATATATATAATTTTAAGTTTTGGGAGCCTATTTTATATAGGGGCAGAGTTATAAAATATGGAGCTATAGGCCAATGTTTAATTGGCCTATGCTCAGGGCCGACCCTGAACCCAGATCTGAGAGATGAAACTGCATAGAGAAGTAAAAGCTTGTACCAAAGCGAGAAAGAGGTAATTTTCGGTCTCACCGGAGATCCACACAACACCAAAAAGTGACGACGAATCTATAGTGAAGACGATGTGAATACGTTGGAAATCACTGATGGATGGAGGTGAGGAGAGGCGAGATGAGGCGGTATGTGAAAAATGGACCCAACATCCACATGAAGAAGAGGGTTTGATGGAAAGGTCAACCTCATAGCTCACTGGTGGATGGATGTAAGAAGATGGGAGGAGAAGAACTTCGGTTGAAGCTCGAGAATGACCATAGATGATGGCTGAGCGCCGAGTGTCGGCGAATAGACCCACGTCTGGAGAAAAGAGATTCAAAGGTGAATCACTCTTGTTAGATCTGGAAAACAACGTCAACATCTCGGCAAGGACCGCACACCAACAACGCAAAACAAAGATAACGCTAAAAGAAATGATGAAGAACAAAAGCGAGAACCTATGCGGCTAAATAGATGGTCTCTATAAAGTTTAAATCGGGTTTGGGTAACTTATTTGGTTATCGGGTTTGTTTTAATTACGTTCCAAGCGCGATTTCTTATCGTATTTTATTAATTTGGAATCGCCAATTAAGCTTATTAATCGCATGGGAGGTTTGGTGATGAGATCAATTCATTTGGGGGTCGGATAAAGAGGTATATATGTTCAGAGGAATTTCTAAAGAGTTTCAAAGTTGAGAGAAAAATAGTGAATCTATATAGATTAATAGTTTGAGTATATATATACTTTTTTTTTGGGGGGGGGGGTCTAGTGAAGTCAACCCTTGCAATTTTGGTTATAAAATAAAAGTTTGTTGTTTTTGTGTGAATATGTGAGTTTAGGGTTCTAACTAAAAAATGTGATAATGCAATTTTGGAAAAAGAATGTGATTTTACGGTTTTTGCGAAAAAATGATTTTGAAGTTTCAATGGATGTGATTTTGGTGAGAAGATGTGGTTTTACTGTTTTGATGAAAAACATGAGTTAAAATTTTGATGAGAAAATACTGTTCGAGAATTTTAACAAAAAACATTAGCTTTTATTTTTGGCGAATATAGTAAAACCCATGAGTTTAATATGAAATTGTTCTCAATACTAACATAAAAATAACCAAATTAGAATTTTATTGTCTTATTTTTTTTATTAAAGTATTATCATATTATTCAATTGAATTATCATTACTATATTTACAACAAATTTTAAAAATTAACATTAAAGCAACTAAACATATTTTATCCACATATAAAAAGTATTAAAAGAAATTGATGGGGTGTTCATGATTAAATCCATACCCACATAATTTTTTTGTGGGATTTACTTTTTAAAACAAAGTATGTGCATATTTTCTCGATATAAATTTTATGGGAAAAAAATTTTAGACTAAATTGGCCAGATAATTTTATCATATATTAACGTTCATAGTTGTAAGAATAATTGTTTAGTAAGTTATAAGACAAAATCAGGAGTAACGTGAATGAAAACAAGTTAAAAACATAATCCTAAATAAATGTGTCAATTCGAAATAAGGCAACATCTAAGTAACTAATTTATCTTGAGTTGGTGATAGCTGTGGAATTTAATTTCTAAACTACAATATAAAAAACATATCATAATAGTATAGATAGAGTATAATTCTAGATGGATCATATAGCACGATTTCCAGTTTTAGTTCGAATCATGATAAGACAGATAAAATAGATGGTTTGTAACTAAAAAAGCAATAATTAAAATAAATTAAGTAAATCAATAAAATACGTCAGACATTAGGAAAATCCATATGTTATCAAGTTTAAAAGCTCATGTCAACATGCAGGATTTTACTTTGAAAATAGTTATCAACATGAAAGACAACAATAGAATAATCTTCTCTGGAAGTATTAAACCCTATGTTCGAGTTACTGAAGACAAACTCTTGCCGTATTTAGATAATTCAATCAAACATTACGTTCAAATTCAATTGTTCATAAGCATTCAGGACAATACTCTCGCAAACAAGAACACGTATTCATCTAGAGTAGATCAGATCTCTAAACCAAATCTCTTTTCGTTTATCAACCTAATATCAATGAACTAGATGTCCAATCTAATTGAAGCATTAAGAACAAGTCTAGACTAAGAACCGAACAGTTTCAATCCTTTATGTTAAACCCTAACATTCAAACCTTGTTTCCCTGGGAAACCCTAAAACCTAACTATTGAACTACTCAGACATAGCAAAGCAAACACAAAGAAATATCCAAGAAGAACACATAATCTTAAGCATTAAATATATATTGAATATAAAATAAGGTCTAGAGAAACTTCTCCCAAATACAGAGTTCTAGATATTCGTCTCTCTTAGTAAAAACTTAGAACATAGTAAAGCGTATAATAAAATAAAACTAAGCTACAAGGCTTTTATAGTTCAAAATAGAAAATGTGGACACATGATCAAGATAATGGAAAATCTCCAAATTTCTCGCAGGAAGTCTGAATTGATTGATCTGGATGATTTTGATTTTTCCAGAGAGTTTGGACCAATCGGTCTGGATTGGATCGATCGGTCTGGCTTGCACATGCTTCCTTTGTGAGCCAGCTTGACCAGTTTTCAGTACAATCGACATAACTCTTGATTGCGCTGATGAATTTACTTCAAACCACTTCCATATGGAATAACTCACGTGGCTATCTTGTGTCAAAATTTCAGCTCCATTCATCGGTGGGAACATCCTCAAACGTTGAAAAAGCTCTGAACTTTCTACCGGAAACTGCATCTAAATATTCTAATTTGCATCTAAAACGTCCCGAACACGTATAAACCTTTAAAACATACCACTTTCCAGAGAAAATTCTGTATAACGTTGAATATCAAGCATAAATACTTACTATAAAACGTTAAAATCGAGTAATATCAACTCCCCCAAACTTAGATGTTTTCTTGTCCTCAAGTAAGCTAGATTAAATCTAGAGAAGAGGTTTGAAAAGAACAATACATGAACTCACAAAATCTCAGAAACCCAAGTATATACATCAAAATCGAAAGACACTAATCTTAGACAACCACTGCGAATGAATTGTTTAGTACCACTTAACTAACAACATGCTTCCTACTCTAAATCTCAAATTAATCAAACTATCAAGTCATCTCAACCAGCTCATTAGATTCATTCAAGTATAGATAAGTGCATTATCACCTATGGGGTATCGATCAACGCACTTAAATACCTTTTCTATCAAAGCGCCTAAACCAAACAGAGCATCAATCGACTTTTGATCCTAACCTTTTTCCTCTTTTCTCACTCCTTTCTCTCTTTTCTTTTCTTACTACTTTATAAATTTTTTTCTCTGCATTTATGCGCTTTTTCTTTCTTTTTCTTCCTTTTTTAGCAGCCGGTTTTATGAGATGAGGAAACGGACTTCGAGGTCTGTTGTTTAATCCCTCTTTTATCATTTTTATTGAAGAGAAGGAGAGATCCGATTCATACTGAAAGAATTTGTCGGTTTTACAGAGAATTGAAGAGCAAGGTACCTAGCTTCAAAGTATACCAACACCATAAAAAAGAGAATTTAAGATCATGTTAGGTCCTATCAAGTTAGAGCTAGCATCAAATCATCAACATTCCAAAAGATCAGAATTTTCAGAAGCATATCAATAAGAGTAAGTGGGGTTCCAGTCCTAAACACAAAAATTAATCTAAGTCAGTAGTCAAAAGAAAACGATTCTAAACTCACACTAAGCTAGTAATCATCACAAATTCTGGTCATAATTACCTTGGCTCTATTAGACTCAACTAAATCAAAAACAAAAAATTTGAAAATTTTTCACCAAGACAAAACATCAAAACATAGTTAGTATCAGTACACCTTCCCTCAGACTTACTTCACACCATCCGAGTGTGAAAATAAACCCAAGATAAGGAATAAGAGTAACCAAAATCAATCAATAAGTTTAAAATATATGCAAATTAAAAAAACTACATGAGTTCAAGTGAAAGGAAAGTACTAATGGTGAAGTGCCATAAATCCGAAGTCTGTCCCAAACTGCTACCTCACACTATCAGGTTGTTGCTCGTAACTAATATGTTTGCAAAATGAACAAACGCTCAAGAGAAGTGTTAATGTTCTTTCGATTTCAAACACATCATATAATGGTTTTACAATAATTGAGCAATGCTAACTTAAGAGTTGAGAAGAATCACTAGTAGGAGAAACTATTAAGACCACAATGATCGAGTAATACTAATGAACAATTAGGAAAAATCATATGTGAAATGCATCATTTGAAACAGATCTAAACAATCAACTGATCATAGAATCAATTCAAGTCAAAACAACAAGAAAAGTGGTTAATGGTGAGCAATGATCTTAGCAATATTAATAAACATTAGCAAGAATCAAGAAAGAAACCATTAAGATAACCAAAAATTCAAGTGATCTGATTATGAATCAAAAATAGATAAGAGATAACCTGGAGTAACTTGAGTATCCTTCACTAGCAATATCCTAACTCACAGAGAACTCAAAACCAAAAATAAATAGGTTAGGAACTAAAAACAAACTGACTCAAAATCTAAAAATACTAAATCTAAAACACCAGTAGTGGGTTGCCTCCCATTCAATGCTTTTTTAACGTCACTAAGCTTGACATTACTTACCTCTAAGCTGGGATTAGATCAGCATCAAGAGATGTTCCATAACAAGCCCCAAAATCAGATATATTCAGCTTCGGAACCTTAGTCATCACATCCTTTGCGCACTTGTTCCTTTCTCCTTAAGCTCTAGGGTGAAGAATGCTTTAATATTTGAGAATGGATAAGAAGAACCCTTACTTTTCACCTTGTACTTAATCAACTATTGCATGAGGAGTCAAAGTTATATGAGAATCTCTCTTGATCTTCTTCAGTTTCATCGACTTTTGGAATTGCACTCCTTGTTGGCAAGTGAGCCTCTTTATGCAAGACTTCATCAATTGCATCCTTAGGACGAGGTTCGATTTGATATTCATGCTTCATCTCCTATTCTTTTACAATGGTGAGTCTGGATCTGCCCTTTGGAAGGACTGCTGGATAGAAACCATTTTCTTGACCTTCGTTAGGGATAAACGCTGATTAGGAAGATCAACCACAACTCTTATAGTTGCAAGAAAAGGTCTCCCTAGAACCAAAGGTTCATCTGAATTCCCATTCATCTCTAAGACATGGAAATCGACAGGAACTAGAACTCCCAACTTGTACCAATTGATCATAGATAAACCACTTGAAGATATAGTAGAATCATTAGCAAGCCTGAAGGTTGTCTTAGATGGGTTGATACATGAAATCCCCAATATTTTTGCAAAAGCTATCAACACGACATTCACATTAGCACATGTATCGTAGAGTGAGTCTTTGAAATGTACCTGGTTGATCGAACAAAGAACCACAAATTCCTCAAGATCTTGTAGCTTATGAAACTTCTTGAGGGGGTTTGGTTTCTTACCTATCATCTCTTCATTCTAAAATTGTCTATCGGATTTCACAGGCTCGACTAGGTAGGGGATCTTAGGCTTGTACATTTGAGGAAGTTTTGGAGTTGATGTAAGTGGTGGACTGATCGGTCCAGATTGGATTGATTCAATCTAAAGTTTTGGATCAAACAGAAGTTTTTGGACTGATCTATCTAGCTTAGACCAATCGGTCTGAACTCTCTGGATTTTCCAGAGTATTTAGATCGATCGATCCAGCTTGGACCGATTGATCTAAGGCTACTGATGTCTTTGTATTTTCATAGTTTTTAGAAGTCATTTAGCATCAATTTTTATGTCTTTATGTGTGTATATATATCACATTTATAGTTGTTATTAAAAGTTTGTGATTTTTTGGGATTTTTGCATTAGTATTCGCATATGCAAGCATTTTGGAGATTTTTCAGGAGTTTTCCAGATGATTTGTGAGAATTCTGAAGAGGAGCGGAAAATAAGGAATATAACTAGTATAAGGCCCGTATCGATCTTCCCTTTAAGCAACATTCAAGTCCGGCTCGATCCACACAACATCCTGGATCGACCTCTCTCTCGGCCACGTCTAACATTTGGATCGATCCAACTTTAACTTGGATCGATCCCATCCTCGTGCACACCTAAAGTTCCGCTCGATGCATACCTAAAGCCTGGCTCGATCCAGCTTCACCATTGGATTGATCCAGCTACACCATCGGATCGATCCAGCTTCACTATTGGATCGATCCAGCTCCATCATCGGCTGGATCCACTTTCCCTCTTGGATTGATCCACGCAACAACCTTGGATCGATCCATGCATCCCAATGGATCGATCCATGTAACACCTCTGCCTCGATCCACCATCGATCCATCTCGGCCACGTCTCAACACAGCTAGATCTCATGCACTTCTCAGCTTGAGCAAAACATGCTCCGACCCGACCAACTCGAATTCAGAATGGACCTGAGCCAAGACCCAAGCCAATGATTGTATTTTGTCTTTTTTGAATTTTAGGGCTTTTCCTAAACACTATATAAATCCTAAAACAAATATTGCAGAGAACAGATCAATGTAGCAAAGTATAGGGTATCGAATCCACAGAGACCAGAAGTACCGTTTCAGTTTCAATTCAAATCTAGCTAAAGCAAGAATAATAAGATGATAGTGATCAAAACGGTAAATTTAAACTATAAAGTAAAAGTGTTAGGCATCAGGGAAACCACAGGTAATCAGGATTGAAAGTCAATTTATCANGTCAATTTATCATTAAGAGATTTTCTTTGAAAATAGTTCTCAACATGAAAGACAGAGATGGAGTAATCTCCTCTCAGAGTATTAAACCCTATGCTCAAATTATCAGAGACAAACTTTCGCCGTCTTTTAAATA
>OVBE01008503.1:0-17118 GCA_900406425.1 Iberis pinnata | reverse complement strand
ATTAACTTTCCACTTTCGTAAGTATCTTTTGTATCTCCGTCGAAATCGCGACTACAGGTCAATCGAATTCTCCAGCTACGCCGAAGGTGAGAAGTTTCGTTAATTACGGGGTTCAAAGAAAATAAAAAAAATTGCAGAAGATTAGATGACACTATTTAAGCGTTATAGAATAAAGTAGTAAAGGTAATCTTCTTTTTAATAGAAATTACGCTAAGTAAAAAAAAATTAAAAGGGAAACGTCAAAAAAATAAGTAAGTTTACGCGGGATCAGGTACCGCTTCATTAAATCTCAAAATAACACTTATTATCCGCTATTAAAATTATTGGCAACCCTCGCGACGTCTACGATAGCACTCCAGTAATTCGCGCTATCGTGGAGTGCTATCAATACTACTTTTTCTTCTAGTGAATTACAATAAATATAGGAACAGATAGATATAGAACTTTCAAAAATCATAAAAAGCTCGCTCTTTAGAAAAGTTATTGCCAATCTTGTATGCCTTGTTTGAAGTATGGACCGACGATCGACGATCCTACTAAGTCGGTGTCAATCTCTTGCAATCTATTTTATGTACTATATTTTAGGCTTCCAGATCTTCTCTTTCTTGGTAGAGGCTCGCAAGTGGTGATGGAATTTAGGTGGGTAAATGTATTGGATTCCGTGTCATCGAGCAGTGAGGCCGATGGAGCGTGGAACTACTGACCCGCCTTCCATCACAGTGGCCTCCTCAAATTTTTCTATTGAGAGTGATCCATCAGTGTAGATTGGGCCGGTGCGTCTAGTTTTGGTGGGTTCATGCGTCAGTGGACTGTCTCTTGGGTGTCAGTCGTGGTAATTGAATAGTATAGGACTAGTTGGGTTTGTGATCCATTTTTTAGGACCGCGATTTCATTTTTTTGTTTCTATTTTCTAAAGATTTATCCCTTGCTAAGTTTTAAAGTACAATCTTATTATGATGTAGTTTTTTTTGTTGATTTCTTTGCATGATATGTATTGTTGGCTGCTCTTGTTCCTCATCGGTCTCATTCTTTGTTGTTTTCTTCAGAGGATAGCTTATCCTTTCTGAGGTGTTTCGCTTCTTGTCACTACATTTAAAAGTCTTTTGAAGCTTTTTTCTTTGTAACACATTTTTTTGCTCTTCCTAATTAGTTCTGTTTTTGACTGTTATCCTCTCGTTTTAGGTTTTTCAATTTCTCTAATTCCAGTTTGTTTATCTTTGTGGTATGTGTTTGGAAATAGAATTCGTGGTTAAGATATCATTATTTGGGTTACAACCTTACTCGTTAAGAACTTGCAGCAGTTTAATGCTTAGTTGCGATGTGAATTTTGTAGTATGTTTGTTTCATTTTTTTACACTAGAGTTAGTGTTTTTAGCTGTTTTATTTTATCAAATCTATCTTATTTTGCTTCCTTGTTTGGATATTGATTTTAAGAAGGTTTGTATATTTTGTAGTTTTTTTTAAAAATAGTGTATCATTTTGAATATGGTGTTTAAATATAAAACATCAAAGATTAAAAATTTAAATTAAAAAATTTAAAAACTTATATAATTAATATTTTATAAATTATTATACAAGCATGGACCAAATATGTAGCATACTTCAACGAAAAGAAGAACAAAAAAGAAAAGAGTATTTTGATGAATAATTGAAAGTTGCCAATTTTCTTAACCGTTTTTTCTCTCAACTGTTCATTCGTCTTCTTCACAACTTTTCATCAATTTTGTTTCGTTTCCGGTGGCTTTGGCCGTCAGATTCTTTTGTTTTATCAATTATTTCTTGTACACATAGTCTAGATTGAAGTTTGGTTTAATTCTTTGATGATGATTGTTCTAGTGAATATCTTGTTTTCCGTTTTTGAGCGTTTTTTTCGGCAAGTATGTTTATTGTCAGTGACTTTCCGAAAACTCACTCTCTTATCGGTGATTTTCCGTCTTATCTAATGAATGGAGACTTCTCTACTATAGTCAAATTTACTATAGAACGACGTTGCACAACACTATCGACTCAAAGTGCTTTGATTCAACGACGTTATTCGTTTATGAGGAATCTAACGTTACTTGAACAAATTTTGGGTCGATGGTATAGTTGGATGTGTCGAGTGATATTGCAGACTCACACAAATGGATGATGTGGCAAGGATATATGAAAGATCATAATTTAATACCACTTGAAGGAAAAAAATTCATCAGTAAAGAGAGGATTAAGCGTACATGGAAGAAGGATAATAATCATGATATTACAGTCATATTCAAGATTACATGGGATCAGATCGAGAGAAATAAGAAGTTTTCATCATTATCAATGATTCTGATACAGACGGATTGGTATCAAATTGCCAAAGTTCCAGGACTTGTACTGAGATCAATAGGTTTTTCTGGTTGGGTTGGAGAATACTAAGCATGCCTATGAGGCATACAATTCGTTCAAGAGTAAGACTATATGCGGAAAAAGAAAATAACAGTGGTTTAAATCTGTTAACAAATAAGACTTCTCAACATAAACTTTGTGTAAATTCATTTTTCTCGATATGTCTTCAGGAAATGGCGTAACTTTCTGCTGATGTAATAATTTGTATTTCAAAGTTCTGTATAATTGTAGGGAGAATGACTTATTCGTGCCTACACATATAGCTAGTAGGAAAATTTTTACTCGCACATATGAATTGTGCTTTTAACAATATGCATTCGTTAATTTTTGAATTTTCATACCCCCAATACAAAGTCTTCTCTTATAAATGCATTGACTATTACAACGTGAACTCATATGTTAACGAGGATGACTCAAATGATGATATGGACAATATACTGGTATCTGAAAGAAACGTTGCTGTCTAAAAAAAAATTAAAATGATAATTCTTTTGTCAAAAACAATATCGTTATACTCAATAAACCGGGTTAAACTCTATATGTACATTGTCATTTTAATGAGTAGTATAATGTCTTTTTGACATAAAAATTGTCGTTTTAAGTTTTTTAACCTCTCATACACAAGTATATTGTTTTTGTACTCGTATAAGTCATCACTGTTTAACAAAATAGTTTATGTTGTAATGGTCAACACATTTATAGGAGAAGACTTTGTAGTGTGGATATAAAAATTCAAAAATTAACGAATGCAGATAGTTAACAACATAGTTCATATGTGCATAAACGAATATCTCAACTAGCTACATGTGCGGATATGGGTAAATCATTCTCGCTATACTTGTAACTACGTGTTGTACCGTTGTTAAATAAAAATATTGTATTTCTCGTTAAAAAAAAAAAAACAAAACAAAACAAAAAAGAAAAGAGTAGAAAGAAGTGGAATTTCCATATTTGGCCCTTAAACATCGACGCTGTCACTAGAGAGATCCTAAAACTCTTTCTCAAGTCACAGTCACAGTCACAGTCACAGTCACAATCACAGCGATCAACGAACCTCTCTTTAGTCATGGCCCACTTCAAGCAAACCAATCGCCGTCGTTCCTCCTTCTTATGCCACCGTCATCCTTCGGATAAACCAACTACCGGTTTCTGCGCGTCATGCCTTCGTGAACGCCTTGTTACCATTGAGGCTCAGTCTTCTTCCCCTGCCGTCGTTCAAACCCCTGAGCTCCGTCGTATTCGATCCTACTCCGTTCGCGACGTATCGGCCTCCATTTTTGAGCATCCACGGAGGAGATCGTGTGACGCTAGGTCTAGCGGGAGCTCTCTTCACGACCTGTTCGCGGATGATGACGAAGAACGGCTTGATAGCTCGATCCGGAAGCCTTTGGTCCCGGATTTAAATGAGGAAGAAGAAGAAGAAGACTATTACAAAGGAGAAGATATCAAAGGTTTTGATGATGGCAAGCCGAGGAAAATCGTGGAAGAAGAAATTGACAAAGAGCACAAGACTATGAAGGAGTTCATAGATCTAGAATGGGGAAACCAAATCAAGAAGAACAATGGCAAAGATCTGAAGGAAATCGCGTCGGTTTTTCACAAGAAACTTATGAGTTTTTCACTGTATGACAAGAGAAAACTCAGAAAAAACGAGAAATCAGAATCCAGATTCCTCGGAAATGTGATTGGCCGTCACTCGTGTGATGTAGATCCTAGATTGTCTCTCGACGGAGGTCGAATCTCATTCGAGAAACCTAGGGCGTCATGGGATGGATGCTTGATCGAGAAAACATATCACAAGCTGACGCCATTGTCCAATGCTAAAACCTTTACGGAGAAGAAATCTGGAATAGAAGACGAAAAAGTTGAGAAGAGCCCAGGCGGTACAGTTCAAACGAGAAACTATTACTCAGATTCTCCTCGAAAGAAAAGCTTTGATCGGTCGATTTCGATTAAGAGACACGGATTGCTTGAGGTATCACCAGAAACTGTTGGTTTGTTTCATGGCGCTACAGAGAAAGAACTTAGGGATTCAAACTGGAAGCAGGATGGTGTAGAGTTAAAGAAACCTAGAAAGATATGGCCAAAGGGATGGAACATTTGGGGACTGATTCAAAGGAAAAACGAAATCAAAACCGAGCAAAGTTTGAAACTTGAAGGAAATGCAATACAAGGATCTTTGGCGGAGTCTCTGTTAAAGCTTAGGAAAGTGACTAAAGGAGAAACCAATGGTTGTGCTAGTGAAAAGCTTTTGAAAAGCTATAGCGTAAGCGTAAGCGCAAGGAAGTCATGTGATGGCGTGTTTAGTAATGCTGCCATTGTTAATGGCTTTGAAGGTGGAAGAAGCTCATGTGATGGATATATAAACAGTGTTGAGATTGGCAGAAGTTCGTTTCATGGTTTAGTTAATGGCATTGAGGGCAAAGACAAACAAAATCATAATTCTCTCCCGAGAAATGCAAACGTTAGTAAGTACACACGAGAAAACCTCGACAACAATAAGTTTAGATTCTATTTGACTCCGGATAGGAGCCATAAGACTAGCTAATCAGGGAAAACTAGGTTGATGAATTAGTTAGTTAACTCCTGAATACTCTGTTCTTACTTTGGCCAATAGATAAGATCATATAGCCATCATTTTCATGGTTAAATTTTCGTTAATAATAGCAAATTCAGTTCGGTTCAATTAGTATAATATAAAATAAAATTGTTCGATTTGGTATCGCTGAACCGATCTGAACCAAAAAGCGAACTAAATTTAGTAGTCCACCAATCGGTTTTGCTCTCCGAACGGGTTAACCGAAAATTAGTTCGGTTAAGTTTATGTGGTGCGATAAAAATGCCTACCCTTAATCGGAACCTTTCGGTGACAAAGGTTTGTTTAGGACCAAATTCACATGTATGCAACTAGAAGCCAATGGTGATTATTTGCTTGCACATAAATATCTCATTTGTTTGGAATACATTTCATCAAATAGTCTCAGGTACATCAATCAGATCCGAGAAGTTACACCGGTTTTGAAATGAGTCCGAAACCAAAAGGGAACAATGGCTCATAAGAATTCGCATTAGCATTTAGCGGCAAATGCTCAACGCTTTTGAACCAGCTCACTGGTAACTTACCCTCAAAGTCATACTCTCCAAAGATAACATCAGCCATCCCCTGCCCCTCGCTTCCAGGTAGCCAAGCAGCCACCAGAGCCTCCGCCTTTTCAATAACTTCCGGTTCCAAAACCACAGGTCGTCCCGAGATCAAGATAACCAGAGTAGGGATTTTCTCTGCAACCGCAGTTACAATCTCACCACCGTTAAAAGGAATTCTGAGTTCTGAGTCATCCCCTATGGTCTCTGCATAAGGTGATTCCCCAACTGCAACAATGGCATAGGAGAACTCTTCCCCAGAGGCTAAGGTTTCCTTTGATGGAGTTTTCTCGTAGATCACTTTGGTCTCGTCTCCAACTGCTGCTTTTATGGCATCCAAAAGCGTTGTGCCTGCATTTTCAGATAATTACTCGTTAACTTCACGACAGCATCTAGTAGCCTATGACAGAATCACTTTAATTAGTAATCAATAATTACCGATGGTGATCCTGCCGCTTAAACCAAACCATGTCTTTGTCCATCCTCCGCACTGATATCCAAGATCATCTGCGTGCGTTCCAGTGACTAGGATTCTCTTTGCATTGCAATCTAGTGGCAGAAATGGTTTATCAGCATTTCTGCCATTCTTTAGCAGAACCAATGACTTTCTAACTGCTTCACGTGCCAATTCTCTATGTTCCTGCACACATGGAAACAACTTAGAATAAGGACATCACTCTGGTCTAATGGCATTCGGTACGAGAGAGCTCACCTTGCAACCAACAGTAGGCAACAAAGATCGGTCAGTAAGAGGATGTTCGAAGAGACCAGCGACAAATTTCACTCTGAGTATTCTTTCAACAGCATCATTGATCCGAGCCATCGCTATTTCCCCTGACTTAACTAGATCCATCATGTCCTTAATGTACTGTTTGTAATTGAATGGTACCATTACCTGCAATAACATTGATTATTAAATCTTTGCTCCTTTGATCATTCAAGATGAAAATCGTGTACGAAGCTGAAATATTTTGCATACAGGTTTCAGACTCTACCATGTCAATTCCAGCATTAACCGCAATTTTAATGCAGTGTCGGTAGTTTGATCCCCGAGGCTCACTAAGCCGGTCCAAGCCTTCCCAGTCTGAAACTAGAAATCCCTGGTAACATAAACAAGAAAACTAGCTTAATGCATACATCTCTAGCTTTATTCTAGTTTTCATTGGTAACTATTCAATTAAATTTTATCAGACCTTGAAACCGAGTTTTTTCTTGAGAACTTCGGTTAGGAGAAAATAATCACTGTGGAGTTGACTTCCATTCCAACTGGAGTAAGAAGCCATAACCGTGGAGACTCCTTGAGCAAGACACTTCAGATATGGAGGAATATGTATCTTCTCTAAGTCTTCATATGACACAATGGTGTTCCCCTCGTTTATCCCCTTTTCAGTACCACCATCTCCAACAAAGTGTTTAGCGCACGCAACAACATTTGTTCTATCACCCAATGAACAAACCGATGAGATAATGTCACTTCACTAAAAATCCAAAAGCATTCCGCACTGAAGTGATTTATTTGATACCTTCCTGCAACAAAAGGGTAACCATTTGGGTGTTCTTCTGGTGGCATGCCTTGTAGGCCCGAGACAAGCGAAGTCATCTCACAGACAAGTCCTGCATCTTCTCCATAACTCTCATAACATCGTCCCCATCTTGGATCTCTCAAGACCTGTAAGAAAGATAAACTAACAACTTCACATTCAATATTTACAAATCTTTATGTTAGTTTTACATCTGAAAAAGGGGACTCACAGCCACGCAAGGAGCAAACGCCCAGTGAGCACCGCTCGCCCTAACTTCAAGTGCTGTTGCAGCCCCAATTCTTCTGACCAAATCTGCGTCTCTTCATAGTTACCACAAGAACTACCTATGTTATCCCATTAATAACAGCCATCTACAGTATGGCCACAATAAAAGCCCCAATCTTGAACACAATCAGATGCTACTACTACTTAGTAATTAGAAGCAGAATCAGAATTACAAAGTAGATCCAAATCAGGTTAGTATGTTCGATTGTATCTAGTCAACAAGGCTCATCAGAAAGACAGAAACAGAGGAAACCAAGCAAGACCAATAACATCACAGAGCAAAGTCCAAAATTACTACTTTTTGTTGTCAACCAAAACTACTACTTCATTCTTGAATTTTTTAAAAGGTTTTAGTGTTTATTCAAATCTCTCTCTAGTTCTCCCTTCTTTGGCGGATTTAGTAGTTGTTCAAAGTGAAAGAAAATGGTAAACGGGAATAAAAATATTTAAAAAAAAACCTGGTGGCTCCGAGACCGATGTTGTGGGGGAAGACGGTGGCGCCGAAGACATTGTTGTTGCCGTGGACAGCGTCAGTGCCGTAGATTAAGGGAATTCCCAAACGCGACGCTAACGCTGACCGCTGAAAACCATCGATCATATCAGCCCAATCCGACGACTTCGCGTCATCGAACGGCGCACTCCCTCCGGCGTTCAGTATACTGCCTGTAACCCCAAAACCAATCTATAGATTACTAATTTAAAAGTAAGAGAGTAAAAGAGAAAATCTTAATTTTAAAACTCAATCGTATCTTGTTGAAGAAGAGCGAAATGAAGTGTGATTGTTTATACCGATGAAGAAATTAGTAATTGCGACGGGAAAAGCGACGGTGCGTTCGATCTGAGTCATTTGGCCGATCTTCTCCGGGAGAGTCATCCGAGAGAGAAGGTCCTTTACACGCGCCTCCACAGGCGCGTCTGGGTTCTTGTAAACGCATGAAGACTCGTCGACTACTAAATTCTTACTCATTCTTGTGCCTTCTCACAAAAAGTTTTTGTTGTCATTTGTCTTTTATCGGCCAAAACGGAGGAGACGTGGACTGGACGGTCCACCAAAACTATTAAATAGAGAAACAACTAGACTGTGTTTAAATCAGCCAATCCACCTTTAGTAAAGACCCTACACGTTCCATTTGGCACTTGTTTTGGGTTCAATCCCCAAGCCAAATTTATGTTTGTATGTTGCATATATTTGTATTCTAGTTATTGACGATTTTTTAAATCCGATCCGGATCCGCAACCGAACCGGCATATCGATGATTTATCAAAGAATTCGGATTGGATTTATCCTAGAAAACCATTTCATGAAAAGTTGATAAAACCCGATAAAAACTTGTCGTTAAACCGCGACTCGGATTATACGAAAGAATCATATCAATATATAATTAATAAAAAATACTTTGTGCAAAAGATAATATTTTACTTTTATACAAATATTATTTTGGCATTAATATAATTGGCTAATATATACTATGATTTGTGAATATATATACATTGATAAAAAAAATTATTATGCTACCCAAAAAGACGAAAATTATATAAAAATAAATATTGGTTAATGTGATGGGTTTATTTTTTGTTGGATTTAGTTATTTTGTGTCATATTATATTATACTAGTTTTTTATACTAATACTCTAGATTTTAAATTACTAGCTTACATATATTGTTAGACATTTTTTATCATGTTTTTATCATCTAATTTAAAATTTATATAAAAAATGTTAGAAATTACAAAAAAGATATTTGAATTTTGTAAAAAATATTTGTATAAGATATATATCTAAAAATATATAAATAATAAAAATAACCATTAAGCTATTGACTTGTGGTTGATCCAGAAACTCAATAACCCATAAGATTATTCGGGTTGATCTTCGGCTCTTTTTTTAAAACACTGGTTATTGACAAAAATCGTTATATATCAAATATTAAAATATAATTTTTAATATAAATTAAATTTAACACACCAATAAAAATAAAATTATGCTAACACTATACCTTTATTTGGAAAGTAAGCTAAAATATTTTTTCTTTATGTTATTGGAATTAAATTTTATTAGACAAATTCGTATATCTAAACTTTTATTATTTGAATATTATTAGATACTTATAAAAGATTGACGGTAAAATTGAGTAAGTAAAAGTTTAATATAAGTTTGAATGACATTTTTGGATATTTTAATTATCGTCTGTATTGACTATATATTTTGATTTCTATCAATTGGCTTAATAAAAAATTTAAGATAATTGTTGAATCAAGACTTAATAATTAGGTATAGGTTTTAGATTATGTGGGTAAAAGTTCAGAAGAATTTCATATATCTTTAAGGAATAATTACATGAGTATTTATAGTAAAAATACAAGCTCAAAACCCTAATTACATCAATTAACCCTAATGGGCCACGAGCTGGAAGACCCAGCTCGTCTGGTCGGGGGGTCTTGATCTTGTCTTTCTGGGCCATTTTCTCCTCATCATGTCGGCGTCCAGTTGAGTCTTGAGTTCAAATAGGCTTTCAGGATAGGTGCTACACCTGGTATCAACAATGATCTAAAACGCTAAACAAGTATGGACTATATTTAATAAAGGGAAAAAACCTTAAAAATATCCCAAGTCTTCAACTTTTGCCCGTTTAATACCCAAACTTGTTTGGTTGCCATTTTAATACTCAAGCTTTTTTTCGTTGCCATTTTAAATCCCAAACAATTCAAAATCGCAATTTTCTCTAAATTCTGTTAGTCAACTATACACTTCTGTTGGTCAACGTTTCTGTAAAAAAAAAAAAAACTCACTTGCTCTCTCTCCACTGTGCACCTTCTTCTCCTTCTTTTCTTTCTTCTTTCTTCTTTCTTCTTTCTTCTTTCTTCTTTCTATGTAAATCTAGCAAAATGAATCTAGAAAAGAGAGAAAATTTTCTATAAAATGAATAAATCCCAACAAACTTAACCATTTTAATGAATCTAGCAAAAGAAATAAATTTATCTATCAAAATTTGAATCAACATAGTCCAATTTTGATTTCTCAAAAAAAAAACTGATTTTTCATGATAAAACCTATAAAATCTCCAATTCTCTATATGTTTTTGTATAAAAACAACAATTAAAGCTTCCGATTTTTGAGTATTGTTTATATGTGCCTAGATATATTATCCATTGAAGATGAAAGAGTAGGAGGCCATTGAAGATGAAGGAGTAGGCAATGGAGACAACTAGGGTTAGAGAGAAGATTTTTTTTTTTTTTTTTTACAGAAACGTTACAGAAGTGTATAGTTGACTAACAGAATTTAGAGAAAATTGCGATTTTGAATTGTTTGGGATTTAAAATGGCAACGAAAAAAAGCTTGAGTATTAAAATGGCAACCAAACAAGTTCGGGTATTAAACGGGCAAAAGTTGAAGACTTGAGATATTTATAAGGTTTTTTCCCTTTAATAAATAAATTTGATCAAAAAATATTTGTATATAACCAATATAAAGATTAATGAGGATCAAATGGTCACATTGCTACATTGCTACAGTAAAATAGTGAATGGCTTAATATATGTGAAACCAAAAAACATAGATTCGAATGAATAATTAAAAACAAGTTAAAATTATTAAGATAATTTTGATTATTTTCCATTTATAATAGTTATAATACCATTGATAATTATGACATATTCCAAAAAAAAAAAAGAAATCAAATCAAATCAAATCACCAATTTAAAAAAAAAAACATTTCTCTCGTTTGATCATAAATAATTAATTCAAACACTTTAAAAAATATTTTACTTACTAAACTAAACTTAACTTATTAAAATAAATTTTAACTATTAAGATAATTTTGATTATTTTCCATTTATAATAGTTATAATACCATTGATAATTATGACATATTACAAAAAAAAAATCAAATCAAATCACCAATTTTTTATATATAAAAAAAATTTCTCTCGCTTGATCATAAATAATTAATTCAAACACTTTTAAAAATATTTTTCATCCCAACGCAAAAGATTATGTAAATCTACTTATTCCTAGGTTGTTATATATATATATATATTAGGGCTGGACATATAAACCGAAACCGAACCAAAAAAACTGAAACCGAAACCGAATCGTTCATCCAAATAACCCGAACGGTTCTTATATATCTCAACCCAAAAAACCGAATCCGAACCCGATCCGAACCGAAATCCGAAAGTATAACCGAAAAACCCATATATATATGTAATTTGATCAAATAGTTAGGATTTTAGGTAGAAAATATATATTTTTAGTAAGGTAACTAGGATATTTATGGATTTTTGTCTAATATTTTGGGTTTTTGATTGGATTAACTTGGATTTTAGCTAGGTTGTTCGGATAATTTGGAATTTTTATGGATATTTTGAATTTTCGGTTCCATTTCGGATCCTAATAAAAATGAAAAAACCGACCAGACCCCGAATAGATCCGAACCGAATCCGAACTGAATTTCTAAATAACTCGAACGGTTCCTAAATGCCCCTAACCGAATAACCTGAAATCCAAATTATCCAAACCGAACCCGAACCAAAAACCGAATGCCCACCCCTAATATATATTTAAAAGAGAAGAGCAAATCAACAATTAAAATCAGACATAAAAATAGAAAAATGCAATATATAATGAGCTGTCAGCTGACTTATTGTTTCTCCATTTGTGTAGGATTTTAGTTACATATAAATTTCAAAAAATATCTATACTATTAAAATTGATGACACTTTTTAAAACAACTTTGATTGTATGTGGTATATTACAAGAATTGCCATTACAAATCAATTGAATTAAGAACAAAAAAACTCGCGAAGGCCAAAATCGTCCACCTACAATTGAAGACGCGCAGATCTACCATCGGGTCGGGTTAGATCTGATTTAAATGAAATTTTGCTTCAACAACCAGAGTTCGAATCTTGCTTACAACATTCTATTAATTTCGGAGTGATTTTTTAACTAGAATGGATCGTAATTGGGCTTTATAAACTAATCGTATATACATTTTAATTTCACAAAATAAATAAATATCAGTTGATATAATATCTTAACAAGATATGATATTTTCTAGAATGTTCTAATTCCTAGAATATTCCATATTTATTTCGAAAATCCTAATCATTTTTCGCATTTTTCCTATAAATATAGTCATAGTTAACTTCGATAATTAACACATTCAAGTTTATAGTTTTCTATCAGTTTTAGGTTTTTCAGTACGTCTTTATTTTTCCATGATTTTACAATTTGTATTCATAGAAGTCTAAGCATTTTGAATGCTTTTCATCTATACTGTTTTATTATAGTGTTGTTTGTTTACTTTAATCGTTTGTAATGTTATATAATTCTATGATATTGATATCAAACGTTTCAATATCCAGCGAAAACAAAGATCGAGGTTTCGTAAGTGAAGATGAAGTTCAAGAAGCACTTAACTATGTTTCACGGGTATGGTATTTAAAGTTGTTTATTGTGTATTTAAACGAAAATGTTTTAGTGAAATAACATTATACGATGACAACTTTTTCTACATATTTTTGGCTAAATTTTTTCTATGCTTCGTTTTATTAAAAAAGTATAGAGAATAGACCCATCAAAGGATGCCAAAGGAAAATGTGTAAGCACCGAAGAACAAATGAAAGAGGAAGCTAATTTTTTTGCTACGGTATGTATCAAGTTCGTTTTAAATAGTATAGTTTTATTGTCTTATTACTATTGAATGAAATTTTTAATTGTTTGAACTATGATAATTAAATATAGAATCTCAAAAAAAGAAAGGGGCATATGACTAATAAGGATTTTGAAGCTTTTGCAATGGTGGAAATGGCGGTTAAAAAAGCCAAAAAAGAAACCGAAGCTAATTTAAAAAGTCAAATGTTTCGCATGAAAGAGTATATGGAGGCGTATGACAAGACACAAGGATACAAGTTAAAAATTGCAAAAAAGAAGGAAAGATCCAACTGTTTTTTAAACATGTGAACATGCAAGCAAGTGAAGAAAATTTTGACCTTCTTAAAGAATGAGATCGTCAACAAAAGAAGAAAGAAGAATATGAATCGTGGCTAGCACAGATTCATATTTCAGATGTCCATTATGATTAAATGGGATTTCCACGCAAAAACTAAGAAATCAATGATGAATTTCTATTAGCAATTTTTTGAATTTTTCAAGTTTTACTATTCTATGTTTTATTCTATTTTATTCTACTTTATCATAAAAGTTATTGTTACCAACTTTTATTCGAATAAATCCCAAATAATTATTCTTTAATTTAATTAATTGGTTCTTTATTATATTCATTTGTAATCAAATAATTATAATAAACGATTACAAATTCTTAAAATAGTATTTCCTCCCATATAAAATGATGTATTCTTCAATATCGACAATCATCTAACACTTATCAAGATTAGTTTGTTATCATTTTAAAATTTAGAAAATCATCCATTATACGATAAAAACGATACCATTGGATATTTTTTAAAAGAATGAAAAATACACAAGTATAGTTAGAAATATCTTTTATAAAAATGATCATATTTTTGTGTATATAATAAGTGTTGGATGATTAATAATAAACATTTTTATTTGGCATGTGGTGTTAATGAAATTAATTATAGGAAAAGATATTATGTAAAAATGATTATAATAAATGTAAATTATTAACAGAAAACTATTTTTTGTGAAATTGTATATATGAAAATGTCTTTTATGTTTGTTGGAATTTGGTAATTCGATCAACAAAATCTTGAGAGCAACATGAGATCTTAACTATATTTGACTTAACCTAAATTTTCAAACATGGAATATTCCTTACTTTATATTTTCCTTATACGAATTATTAACAAATTAGTTAATTTAGTTATGTAGTTAATTTCAAACATGAAATATTGTGAATTAGTTAATTGTTGTGATTTGGTATTGTTCTTTATAATATATTAATCATATCACTTAATATTTTTTTAAAAGAATAGGTGCGCGGCCCGCGCCATGCGCAAGCATGGGGAACTTTCAGCTTAATCATGATCAAAATCACAATACCTATCATATATTTTATTATATGGTTTTCAAATCATATTTTGGTTTTATATCAATTATCATAATTTATTAACAATTAATTATTTTACTTATATTTTTTAATAATTGTAACTCGTATATACATATACTGGTTTTATGTTAATCATAAAAATATATACATAAATATAAAATCAAATAGTTAATCTATATAATATAAAACAAAATAATAATAAGTCAATATAAAAAAACATAAAAAATTTCAATACATAGTATCGATATTAATATTATCATAAAAATGTTCAACTTCATGATGCCATAGACAAATATCACAAACCGAAGAAGTAACCATATCGTTGTCTTTACCATATCAATCCCAATCACAATTCATTAATAAGAATTTCATTATGCAACCGTCGCATAAACATTTTTCACGAAAGTATGATCTTTTTAGCTGATACATAACTTGTCTACCACGTCACCAAAGATGTTCTCTAGTTTTGTACCGAATTTCTTCAAGCACTTTAATTGTTGTTGACATCAACGGTTTTATCAAATTACATAAGACCTTTAGACCCTCATGCTTTGTATCGGCTCCACGACAGATTAGGATCAATCCGTAAACGTACATTGCCTCTTGGTTTCCTTTTTTTACAGCCTCAGATAAAAATTTGAGTCCTTTGGTTGGTTGGTTATCTAAAAAATATTTAATGAGTCCTTTACGGTATAGGGCATCAGGATTTCCATTCTTCCGACATCTCTTAAGAAAATTCGAGAATCTTGTATGGTTCTGATACCATGGAAAAAGAGGAAATTTATGAAGCGAAATTCGGCAAACAACATATGGTTCATCGCATATTTTTCTAAAATATCTCGAAACCATACTGAGATTGGAAATTGCAGTCAATGAAGTTTTTGCAACATGCAAAATTTTTTTGACAAGAAGATCTTCGGGTAAAGAATTTAGAGAAATTTTTTTTTCTTCGCGAAGTCATTGAATAAGAATTGATAATAAGATTGATGAATATTAAATCAAGATTATACATGTATTTATAAAGCCCGATAAATTATGATACTTATTTTATTTAATACGGATTAATAATTTTACAAATTAGCGAATTAAATCGAACAGATAAAACTTGAAGGATATAAAATAAAATACACTCGATATCAAAATAAATTTATAGTTTAGATATTATATATAATCAAATATATTAATAAATTTAACAATCTTAACAGTTTATTTTAATTAATTATCCAAGTAAATTATTAACACTTTTTAATATAAATAATAAATATAATAATGTAAATATATAATAAAATATAAATATATACATCCTATATTATAGAGATTTATAATAATCTTAACAAATTTATATATATATATATATATTATATATTAAAATGTATATGATTGTTATTTTTTGTATTAAATATGATAATAGCTACACAATAAAAAATTTAGTAATGGATTGGAACATTAGGTTTATTAAATTTTTTTTTTGTCACATTAATCTCTGGACCACAATGGGCCGGTCTAGTAATCCATACTCCATAAATAGGAGAAAATGCACTCGCTATGCGAGCGGCCAGGTTCGATCACTGGTCTGGTAACTAGGCAACATAGGCGGCACACCACTAGGCCACTTGCTCCTTGTTTGAGTTTATTAAGTTTTATAAAAATCAATATTTATCGATAATTTGAAAAAATATAAAGACATATTTTATAATTAGATATAATAAATACGACGTGTATATGATATATCAATTACTATTATGGTTTCCAGTATTTATTTTAAAAATATTTGTTTACAAATATATGTTTATATATTTGATAACATTTAATTTATTGTTTTATAAATATCTTATAATTTATATCATAAAATAATATTTATTTTATTAACATAATATCAATGATATAATATATTTAAATATTTAACTAAAAAATTATTACAATATATAAAATATTTACTGACATATATCTATATATTTCCAACGAATAATGTAGTATTAATATATAGATTAATAATAAACTCAAAATCCAGAATAATATTAAAATATGTAAAAATAGTTTGTAAATACAAAAAGTTTAAAAATAATACTTAAAAAACATCTACACGTTCTAGAAAACTTATGTATAGACAACGTTATTCGTCTTTTTACATGGTTTTCCATCACTATCTGTAATCAGAATCTTCAAACCCTTTCTCGATGTTACCCTAGATAAAGCAACATGCAATTGACCATGCGTAAATATAGGTTTTGGTAAATAAACACCAACCCGTTTTAGTGTTTTACCTTGACTTTTATTAATTGTCATGGCGAAAGCAATAANAGCAATAGCGATTGGAAATTGTCGCATTCTCATCCTAAAAGGAAAACGTGCTTCTGGTGGAGATACAAACATATGTGGTATCAAAACTTTATCACCAATGTTTTCACCTGGAATGAGTTTATCTTCTATAACATGATCACAAAGCTCTGTTATTATTAATCTAGTTTCACTGCATAAACCACCTTTCGGATCAATATTCCTAAGTAGCATTATTGGTGCACCTATCTTCAATATCAACTCATGATTTGGCAAACCCGAAACTTTAATACTATTTAGAAATTCCTGAGAATAGGTTATTTCATCATATTTACCAGTGTCTGATTTTTCGATTGCATCAGAACTCAAATAACACATCTGTTTACCTGTAAAAATAAGACAAAATAACAAAATAAAATATTATGAAAATTCAATATGAACATGTATTGATAAAATTATATAATATATTGTAATTAATTGTATTAAAA
>OVBE01008502.1:0-16469 GCA_900406425.1 Iberis pinnata | reverse complement strand
TGTTAAGTGCTGAGTGCTGAGTGCTGAGTGCTGAGTGCTAAGTCCATTCGACGTCAAGTGCTGTTTTTTTAAAATTTCTAAAATCCTTCCCAAAAACACCTGAAAGTTCTAAAAAACCTCCAAAATGCGTGCATATGCAAATTCTAATGCAAAAGTCCTAAAAACACTAAACTTAGTGAAATCGACCATAAATGTGATGTATGCACGCTTTTAGACCTCATAATCGATGCTAATTGATAAGTAAAAACCATGAAAATTCAGAGTCATCAAAGTCCTGAACAGAAATCTCTTTTGGCTTGACCGACGCCCCAACGCCAATCGTGGATATCCAACAAGGTCGTGAACCCGACAACCGCGAAGGCATGCCGCCACCCCATAATTTCACCAGTCAAAACGAAGAGATAAGGGCGCTAAAAGCCCAGCTCCGAGAAATGAACTCGCTTATTCATAGAGCCACCAGCTCAGCTCCAGAAAATGAGCGAGTCGTCGAAGAGACCCAGAGAACTCCATTCACTAAAAGAATAACGGAAACTAAAATCAAACACACCGCAAAGATCAAGTTTCCGACATTCGAGGGAAACACCGACCCTATTCACTATATGACCGCTTTTACAATCGCAATGGATTGCACCCAGTTCACTGACGAAGAGAGAGACGCTGGACTCTGTCAGGTGTTTGTGGAAAACCTAGGAGGGGCGGCGCGCTCTCGTGGTTCTCACACCTGGAAGCCAGATCCGTCGACAACTTCCAACAACTATCAACATCCTTTGTCAAACACTACTCCATGTTAATGGAAAAGAAGACGTCGACCGCCGATCTATGGTCATTAAGCCAGGGGCACCGAGAATCGCTCAAGGTATTCGTAGAGCGATACAAAGAAGTGGTTTTGAGAGTAGCCATCTCCAACGAGGCCGACGTCGCCGCGCTCATAAATGCATTATGGTATGAATCAAGGTTTCGCGAAAAAATGTTACTGAACCAACCACAGACTCTAGAGGACGCCCTGCACAGAGCCAACCGTTTCATCGAAATGGAAGAGGAAAAGGCCGCGATGGCCCGCAGGCACACCAAAACCTATAATGGGAAAGAAAAGGAAGAAAAAATCGAGCCTCGACAATTCTATGAGGGTCAGTGCAAATAAGAAAAAATAAAATGGCACACCAATTATCTCGTCGAAGAACGCAAACCACAAACAAATCAGAGGAGAGACGACGACATAAATGCTTACTACGAATTCCATAATCGGCAAGGTCACAACATGGCTGACTGCCGACATCTAAAAGATACCTTTCTTAAGAAGTATCAAGAAAGCCGAGGGTGCGATGGGCAATGACGACCCAACCAATACCCGCCAAGAAGCTATAGAGAGCGCTCACAAAAATATCCGCTGAACCAAACCCGCGACACAAGGGGAAGGCAAGAGAGGCATGTCGTCGACAAAGACATGACTTCCCCCACACAAAAACAAGATAACATCGAATATCATGGGTGGGATCAAGCGGTACAGAGATTCTATGCGGTCACGAGACCAGAGCACCTAGTACTTAACACAAGAGGGGCGTCTACAAGCAAGCTGCTAAGGCACGAACCCAATATTCAACGCAAACCTGGGAACACCTTGGCTCTCAGAGACCAAAGCCACAGTTTTCATCTTCCACCAATGCGTGAAGATCCCAACAGCGAGAGGAACTATCACCCTCAGGAGCAACCAGGGAGCAGCGAGAACATGTTTTATCGCCGAGCATAAAGCTTGCAAAAGCACCAAGTTATAGCAGCTACAGTTGGGACGCGCCGACAGGCTGGACATCCCGAAAGAACAAGATAGTCCCAACTGCGAAGCTATCGACCAAGCCAACATAGACGCCTAGAAGCCTGAGAGATGAGATGAAGTCGGTCACGAGCTTGACTAAGAAATTATAGCAGAATAAATCGCTTTCCTGAATTAATCGCTTTCCTGAGAGAGAACTCTGATTCTTTCTCATGGTCACTAGAATCCATGACCGGCATTGACCCGAGCATTACGTGCCACGAACTCAGCGTAGACCCAACCTTCAAGCCGATCAGACAGAAACGACAAAAACTGGGACCATAGAGGGCGCAAGCAGTGAACAATGAGGTGTAAAAGCTGTTGCAAGTCGAATCTATAGCCGAGGTCAAGAACCCAGAGTGGCTGGCAAATCCAGTCATCGTGAAGAAGAAAAATAGTATGTGGCGATTCTGCATCGACTTCACCAATTTAAACAAGGCATGCCCGAAAAATAGCTACCCGCTCTCGTACATTGAACGCCTCGTCGAAGTAACCGCCGGAAACGAGCTGCTCTCTTTCATGGATGCCTTCTCGGGCTATAATTAGATAATAATGCACCCCGACGACATAGAGAAGATAAATTTCATCACAGAAAAAGGGACGTACTGCTACAGAGTCATGCTATTTGGGCTCAAAAACGCAGGTGCGACGTATCATAGGCTAGTCAACAAAATGTTCGAAAATATGCTGGGCACGACTATGAAGGTGTACATCGACGACATGCTCGTTAAATCACTATCTAAAACTGACCATGTCGAAAATTTAAGCTTTTGTTTTGCCATCCTTAACAGATACAGAATGAAATTGAACCCACCAAGTGCACGTACGGCATAACATCAGGGGAATTTCTCGGCTACATAGTCACCTAGAGGGGAATAGAAGCGAACCCAAAGCAGATAAAGGCCCTCGTCGACCTTCCTTCACCAAAGAGCACGCACGAAGTACAACGCTTAACCGGTCGCATCACAGCACTCAACAGGTTTATTTCAAGGACAACCGATAAATGCCTGCCTTTCTACCAGCTACTTCGAGGCAATAAAAGGTTCGAATGGGACGAGAAGTTCGAACATGCATTCAAGGAACTGAAGGAATATATATCAACCCCGCTGATACTAGCCAAACCCGAAGACATCGAGACCTTGTACCTCTACATATCGGTCTCCACAACCACCATCAGTGGTGTCTTGGTCAGAGAAGATCGAGGCAAACAACGACCAATATTTTACACCAACAAGACCTTGGACGGCGCATAAATCCAATACGTACCATAGAGAAGCTGGCCTATGCCGTCGTCACTGCCGCTAGAAAGCTGTGACCCAAATTCCAATCATACTCCATCGCAGTCTTGACAGCCCAACCACTACGCACCATCTTGCACAGCCCAAGTCAATCAGGNACGTACCATAGAGAAGCTGGCCTATGCCGTCGTCACTGCCGCTAGAAAGCTGTGACCCTATTTCCAATCATACTCCATCGCAGTCTTGACAGCCCAACCACTACGCACCATCTTGCACAGCCCAAGTCAATCAGAGAGGATAGCCAAGTGGGCCGTTGAGCTCAGCGAGTATGACATCAACTTCAGGGGACGAACAAGCGCCAAATCACAAGTCTTGGCCGATTTCATCACCGAGCTCCCACCAGAGCTGATCGACGGGGCTGAAGCCTTCAAATATGGACCCTTCACGTCGATGGATCTTCTTGCTCAGGAGGATCGGGAATCGGAATACGACTGGAATCCCCCGAGGGCGACATCCTAAAACAATTGTTCCGTCTTGGCTTTAACATGTCAAACAACGAAGCAGAATACGAAGCAATTATCACCGAACTTAAATTAGCAAAAGGAATTGGGGAAAAAAGATACGAGCTTTCTGCGACTCGCAGGTCATCGCAAGCCAATTCGCTAGGGACTACGAAGCCAAAATCAAACGGATAGACGCGTATCTCCGAGTAGTTCAACACCTGGCGAGAGAATTAGAACACTTCAAAATCATCAAAATCATCAAAATCACAAGAAGCAAGGACAAGATAGCCGACATGCTAGCGACCATCGCCCCCGCAAGCGACTAGCACCTACGTAGAACCATTCTGGTGGAAGAAATTTAAAAACACAGCATCAGCCTCGACCTCGTCTACTTCATAGAGGACCAAGACATCACGGAAGACGACTTCGAATTTGGAGCAGACCACAAAGCTCCAACCACCGACTGGCGAGACGAAATCAAACTCTACATAGCCGATGGCATCCTACCAGAAGAGAAATTGGTAGCATGGCGACTAAAGGCCAAAGCCGCCCATTATATGATGATGGACGGACACCTCCTATGACAAGACTTCACCGACATCTTGCTGGTCTGCCCAGGAACCAAGGAAGCTGAACAAATCATCCGTAAAATGCACGACGAGGCCAGAGGAAATCACACCAACGGACGAGTGTTAGCCCTCAAGATAAAAAAGCACGGCCATTTCTAGCCCACCATGATTGCCGACTGCCACAAGTATGCCTTGAAGTGAAAACAATGCCAACGCCATGCCCAAACATACACCAACCTACAGAGCTTCTGCGAACATCAGCGTTCCCCTACCCCTTCATTCGATGAGTGATGGACATCGTCGGACCCATGCCCTCCTCACGGGGACAAAAGTTTCTCCTCGTCATAATGGACTACTTCACAAAATGGGATGAAGCCAAATCTTATGCAGAAATACGCGACACCGAGGTACAGAACTTTGTGTGGAAATACATTATATGCAGGCATGGGCTACCTTACGAGATCGTCACAGAAAACAGGACGCAGTTCTGCTCCTAAAAATTTGAGAAATTCTATGCCAAGTGGAAGATTCGGCTTAGCCACTCCACCTCACGGTACCCTCAAGGCAATGGTCAAGTCGAAGCAACAAATAAAACCATTGTCTACAGACTGAAAAAGGGATTGGAGAGGAAGAAGGGACTGTGGACCGACAAACTAGACGAAGTCCTCTGGTCACACCGAACGACCCTCAGAAGAGCGACGAATAAAACACTTTTCTCCCTTGCGCACGGTATTAAAGTGATAGTCCCCTCCAAAGTCAACGTCTACAGCCTCAAAAGACTCAAATTCCCCGAGAACAGCAAAATCAACAACACCATGTTGCACGAAAGACCCGACGAGGCCGAAGAAACATACGACCGAGCCCTTATGCAAATTCAGAACTATCAACAAGCCGCGACAAGGTACTGGAACAATAACGTCAACGTTCAAAGGTTCTCCGACAGCGACTTAGTCCTGCACCACTTCTTCGACAACACCAAAGAATACAGAGCAGGAAAACTAGGCGTGAAATGGTAATGCCTGTACCAGATTATCAAGGTCGTCAAACCGAGCGCCTACCAACTTGCCGACCTAGACGGAACAATGCAACCCAGAACCTGGAACGCACGACACCTCAAGTTCTACCACTACTAGCTCAGCTATGGCCGCCCTATGAACTACGAATGGCTTGATCCCTCTATAATGGGTACGTAGGTAGCCCGAAATAAGGGTCCAGCTGTAAAAAGAAAAAAAGAAAAAAAGAAAAAAGAATTGGGGGGAGGGGGGGAATAAACGCCCTCATTACCTTCCTTTATTTAATATAAACCTAGTTCATTATCGACTACTCAACTCTAAGGACATCAAAACAAATAAATTCGAGTCAACACTTGCCGAGACGAACCTTGTTAAAACAAAAACAAAGTCGAGCCCAGACTCACCAAGCTGAACCTCGTTAAAAGTACAAAACCGAGCCCAGGCTTGCAGTGACGTCCTAGCTAAACGTTCACTACGGGAAAAAGGAAAAAAATAAGCAATAACACTTGCACCTGAAAAGCCGAGTAATACACTCGCACTTCCTAGCGTACTACGATCACTATGTAAGTCGAGCCCAAACTCGCGGGATCGTCGGTGACCTAGGATAAACAGGGAAAACCGGGGTTAACGCAACCTCACACCTACACAACAACTTCGCCCAAAGACCAAAGACTCGGCGTAATAAATAATAATAATAATAACAAACAGCGAACTTCGAAAATAAAAGATCCTATTAAAACAAAAAGTTTTTACATAACCGCGAAGACGGCCCACCGGATACAACAAGAGAAACACAAAAAAAAACAAAAATTGAACTAAAAATTAGGCACCATGATCCGTGGCCGCACCATCTGCCCCAGCAGGTTGAACCGATGAACTCTAGTCATCTACGGGTTGAGAAACCTCCTCGGGACGCCTCGACGGACCTGTAAATCCTCATCAGATAACTCGGTTACCACTATCTTCTCGCGGGACTCTTTCTTCGCCGCAAGCTAATCAGCAAGTGACTCATGAAAGAAGTCAGGCATCATCCCACCAAAACCTATAACCATGTTGAAAAGATATGCGGATTTCTCATAACATGCAACAGCTTCGTCCAATGGTTGTGCTACGCGCCTATCCTCCAAGTGCCAACGCACTTTAGCAAAACGTTCCTCAACGAACGTATTCCAAGACTTCTCATCCTCCTCGACCTTCTCCTTAACGCGAAAGTTGAATTTTCTAAGCACATGTGACCTCTGCTTGTTGGCGTCATCGTATCGAGTGGCATGCACGACATTCTCCTTGCGCTGCTTCTTAACTTCATCCTCAATTTGGAATTACGAACAGCGAGTCCACCTTTTTAAAACCTTTATGGCCTCGCACTCAGCCTCGATGAGCTTCATCTGTGCAGTCGCCTTCTCAGCCAGTATATGCCCTTCCTGCAATTGAGCGTTGAGCCTCGCCCCTACGTCCGACAAGTCCTTGGCCCTCTTCTTCTCCTCCATATACAACTTATGGAATTTATTTTTGTAGTTAGTCATACAGATCGTCGATTCACGTGCGAGCCGCACCTTCAACTTGAACCACCTAAACATATAGTTTGCCAGCATTCCCGTCTGCATAAAACATAGAAATCAGTACGACATTTCCCTACCATTGAATGGTGCTGAGATGAAGTACCTTAACATAAGACGCAACAAAGTCGTCGAACAGCTCATCCGTTTTGTCATTCTGTTCCTCTTCAACGAAAGACCCAAAAGGGATCAATCGACACACTAACTCCCTGCATGCAGCATTATCGCTGTACATCTAGATGACATTGTTGTAGTGATANGGAAACGCTATGAAAGGCCTTTTATAGCGTTAATCGTGTGCTATCAATGAGACTTTTTCTTGTAGTGATTCTTCTTCGCCTTCCATTTCGATGCCCTCATCGCCATCCTCAGAATCTTCCTTCTCACCGCCNAATCGAATGGCACCGAGCCAGTGTCCTCCAGATAAAGCTCTGTCCAGAGTAGATATTCTTCTTCGCCTTCCATTTCGATGCCCTCATCGCCATCCTCAGAATCTTCCTTCTCACCGCCTTTGTTTACCTCAACAATGGCACGTTCAAGGTCTAGAGCATCTTCACCAGCATACCTCGTATGCACAATCAAAGGGTCATGCTAAGACTTGACAATAACGATCGACGCGTTGTGAGCCCTCTTACTTAACTCATCTGCCGGTGTCCTATTCCTTTTTATAGGAACCTCGAGGATTCTCTTCCCAGCTCCCTTGTCAGTAAGAGGCACCAAAGCAGGGTCCACGACTGACTTCGACGCCTTATTCACCGCCTCAATCGCCGCAGTCTGGCCCCCCTCAGCCACTTCAGGCACCGCGACTTTCTCTATTAGTTTCGCGGCAGCAGGATCTTGTTTCTTCAAAGCCGCAACTTTGAGCTCCTCGACGAAGTTCCCTAACTTTGACCTCTGGAGAACAATAGGACAGCGATCCCAATCAACTGAAAGGAAAACCTTGTTAGTTACAATGCCGTAGCAATGCGCCCATAGCCGCAGTAAGATAACTTACCACGAGAGAAACTGAGGCGATGCTCGTTAATGTTCTTCCGAGTGATCTGCTCCCACAAGGTCACTCCCAAAGCCTTTATTTTCCTGACGTTGTCGAAGAAACCAGGAGGATAATTTTTGATGGGCAGCGGAAGATCTGCACAAACAAAAGTGAGGATTAGTATAAAATAATATGATACATGATCGACACGAGACTCTACCAATCTCCATATTCCATCTTATGGAATAGTTGTACCCGCAAGACATGACGGAAACCTCATTAGCTTTCATGAAGAACCATCGATGCCTCCAATCCCATATCTTCCTTTTCGTCTCGTCAATGACTTTATGCTGATTCTTGCAGAAAACATACAAGAACCCCGTCCAATAGCTGACCTTGTCAACCGTCCTGGGACTAGGACAAATTTTCTTCATCTCGTTGAAAAATCTCCCACAAACATCTACTCTAACTTCGGCGGCAAGAACAAGCACCCCGACCAACGTGGTATGACACCCCGATTATTCTATCAACTTCAGCAGACGGCAACCCAGATGAACCCGCCCCGTGTGGAAAAGGTACGAATAATTCAATAGTGGGAGCCAGAAAATCCCTCTCGGTGCCCTCATCTAAGAAAACCCCCTCCAAGATACGTCTACCAGTTTGTCGCTCTAGGAAAACCTTCATCCTCACAGCAAGAGGAACAAAATCAATTGAATCTTCTTTCTCCACGATAGGTCGACTCCCCTGCCTTGCAGACAACAGGATCATATCTATAGGATCCTCGGGAGAGGGAGGGTCTTAGCCCGTCTGCTGGTTACGATGATCCATCGTTTCTCTGGAAGACTCCTCCACCCTCTCAGCATAATCAGAAGATGTATTGGTCGTGGGATCTGACCCCGGATCGGATCGATGAGACAAGGAACATTCTGAACTAGTGGACGAAGAGGCTAGACGTTTCTCCAAATCGCCAAAGGAGGATTCAGTCCTCCGACTAGATGCGTCATCTCCAGAAGCACTAGTACCACTACCCAGGCTAAGATCCATCAAGTTGCAAGCCATCGGTCGGCGAAGACGATAAATTTAACAGAGAAAAAAGGGCTAGAGATAGAAAGTAGAGAGAAAGGAGAGCAGAAGGTACCTTAAATAGAGATGTGGAGTGAGGAAAATGAGGAAACCACAGGGTATATATAGAGATGTGACCGAGAGTCGAAGCGTCCCAAGTAAGACAAACCAGAAGACAAAGAGCCAGAGGAAAAGTTGACCGGGAAGACAAACCGCTAGCAGGACGGGTGACTGGATAGCGATAGCTTCTCCTCAAAATTGACGCTGACCGTTGTGGACTCCACCTCCTACAAAGAAGATGGACCCCCTCTCATATCATCTTGAACCATTGGGCTAGAAGACACACTGTGTCTGACGACCCGTAAGTATATCAGCCTCGTCGAACTTGGGGGGGCCTTATCGTAGGATATGCGCTCTACACCCAAGGCCCAATTAACCAAGCCCACTACAATAGCCCAGATTCAGAGGCCCATTAGGAAGAATCGAGAGGCAAGCGAAACCGTCGAAGGAACAGTGCACCTAGTCCTTCTATAGGCCGGTGAACAATGAACTACATACTAACTCGCCGGGTGAATAGAGTGCCTAACCAACTGATCCGCATAGACGAATGATGACAAATGGAGAATTATAAATAGAGGAAGAGCCCGAACAAAGAAAGGGTTGGCATTTCACGAGAGAGGAAGCTTTAGAGAGATAAATCGACGATCTAAAGTTTTTTGTAATCAATTAGGTGTGTCAGGTTTGTCGACGCGCTTAACCCTCCTATACTTGTAATCACTCTTATCAAATACGAATCCAAATCAAGGGGGACCGACGACCCTAGATTCAACATCACATGTAAATAGATTGGTCTTATCTGAAAAACGATGCTCACAGTTCAGCCATTGTATCTTGGCTTTTGTTAGAGACGTTTGATCTTATTTCTTTTATTTATATATTTATATATATATATATATATATTGGAAGTTCTGAGCCTTTGTCTCATAATCTCCTATGACGTTCGGAGTTAGCCATTGATAATATATATTTAAAGCATAAATCACCATTCCCACAGAATATAAACTAGTGACATTAAACAGTCTTTGAGATGTCTCAGTCACTATACCAAAATTTATTGGTTTGTTTCATATTTTTCTGCTTGTTTCTTTTCTTTTATAAAAATATTCTTTGCTTTTCGACGTAAGAAACTTAGAAAAAATTTGATTGACGTCTAGCTCGATTGTTTCTTATTATTCTTGCGTTATAATCTAAGTTATTTATTTATTTATTTATATTATATTAAATCGAAAGCCTTTTAATTTGGACAATTAAATAAAAGGCAAACGTGCTATAATCTAATATTTTTCTCTTCACGTTTTTGATTAAATAATAAAATAAAGACTTAAATTTTAATTTGAACCGGATCGTTTAAAATTAACCAAAAAGCAATTTTTAATTTCTTTTTTAAAAGTTTTAATCCTAATTTTCATTTTAATCGTTGGGAGGGGGAAAACAATGAGATTGAATAGTTTAGGGAGTCTTATAAGGAGCAGTTGAAANGGGGGGGGGGGAGGATACTAATGAATTACAAAGTACAAGAGAAAATAAGTTGGATGTGCAAATTTTGAGGGGTCTACTAAAGTTAACCCAAGATACAGTTGTCCCGGACAGTCAAATTTACAAAATTAACAAAGAAGAAACATAAAGTAAAATCGGGAAAACGCTTTGAAGAAACGCACCCTCGTCAATCTAAGTTGAAAATAACATCATCAATGCAGACTTATTTGTATTGTGTTGGTGGATAAAAGACGCAAGAAGTTTCTTTATTGTTAGTTACGCAAGCATAATCAGAGTATTTGAATTCAAGTATCGAGACCTCTATCGTTGGTGCGTCCACTTTGACACACCTGTTGGAGATTTGATGATTGTTTACAAGTATTTATATGAGAAAAGAACTTCTAATACTTTAAAGAATAGTGTTGATCCAGTCACGTATTTTCCTGCCTGACACGGTCCAGCCGATCTTGATGGTTTCAAAGTATTGTTTCTGATGTCTTAGCTAAGTTGATTGGTTGTTTTCCTTGAGGGTCAGCTATGATATTTTTACGAGGTGGATTGATGTTAAGATGAATCTTAGGTGAGGAGCTTGCAGTCTTTGACGAGGCGCTTCTTCAAGTGAAAGTGATCTTGACGAGGCAATTCTTCAATCGAGAGGGGTCTTGACGAGGCGATTCTTCACTTCCGAGGGGTCTTGACGAGGCAATTATTCAGTCTAGAGGGGTCTTGACGAGGCAATTATTCAGTCGAGAGGAGTCTTGACGAGGCGACCTAAAGGGAGATAGAGGAAGAGATTCTTTGAGAGGTCAACGAGGCGAGTTAGAGAAAGAAGAAGATATTCTTTGAGAGGTCGACGAGGTGACTTAGAGAAAGAATAAAAGGTTTTCTGAGAGGTCGGCGAGGCGACTTAGAGAGAGAAGAAGAAGAGATTTTCTTAGAGATCGACGAGGCGACTTAGAAAGAGAAGACGAGATTTTTGAGAGATCGACGAGGCGACTTAGAGAGAGAAGATGATATTTACTAAGAGGTCGAAGAGGCGACTTAGAGAAAGAGGAAGAGATTTTCTGAGAGGTCGACGAGGGACTTAGAGAGAGAAGAAAAGATTTTCTAAGAGGTCGACGAGGCGAATTAGAGAAAGAGGAAGAGATTCTCTGAGGGGTCGATGAGGCGACTTAAACCTCACTTACAGTCTTGATAAGGCAGTTCCTGATAAGTAGTGTTATTTCTACATGAGGTTTTTATACAATGTTCTCGATGATGTATTGTGTTTTTAACCAATTTAGGCTTTGATTTATTTCTCTTATTAGTTAATTTCACTTGCATTTAGACTAGTTTAGGCTGAATTTTGCATTCTATTACATATTTCAGGTACTTAAGTTGTACAGAGCTTAATTGGAGTCAAACCGATGAGAAAAGAGTCAAAAAGAAGCAAAGAAGGAGCTTAGGAAAAAGTACCGGCCATGTTGTATCGGTTGCTTTGGCCGATACAACCTATGAAGAGTTTGTACTGGGCGAAATAACTGATACAGGTTGGCTGATACCAGACCGATACAGTTGACCCGATATGCTGGTATCGGCCAACCCGTATCGGTTAGGAGAGGCCGATACAATTTATGAAGAAACAGTGTCGGGTAAACCAACCAGTACACATGGCCCAATAAACCTGTATCGACCAGTGTGTACCGGTCGTTCTCAGCCGATACCGTTTGCAAAGGAACCATATCGGCCAAGTGTACCGACCATACCGGTCGATACCGACCCCAAAAGGACAAAAATAAACTATTTAAGGCTTTTGTAAACCTAATCTCATTTTATCTTGAGTTTTTCTCTAAACAATTTGAAAACCTGTGATTCTAGTTTGAAGTTTTGATTTCATTTCTTGTTTGATTTCTTTGTTTAATTTCTTGTTTTGATTGATTCTTTCATGGGTAAACATAATTCTACTCTNTAGATTAGGGTGATTAGATGGTAGAATTAGATGTTTAGGTCCTATAATCCTTAAATCCTCATTCACTTTATGTTCTTAATGCTATGATCACTCAAGTGTAGACCTTATGATGAATTGCGCCCGAAAGGTGCTCAATGAAATTCTCGAACCAGAAATTGAATGCTAAATGAGGCCTAGCCAAGAGATTGTGTTAGTTAGTTTAGTGGTTCGTCATAGATTAGAACTTAATGTTTCTTAATTTTGTTGATTAGTCAAGAGATTGTATTGATCGCATGATTAGGAAAAGGTTTAGTGCCATGAGAGTGGATTAGTCTATAAATGGGAATCTTAGACCAAGGATTAGCTGTTAATGTTAGCATAAAGCATCTTAGGAAACCGTTTGATCACCCGAGTCGATTACCTTAGCCCGTTTGTTTAGCTTTTTATCATTGCATTCTTCGTTAAATCTTTATTATCTTTTTAGCTTAATCATTTGCCGGTTTTCAAAACTTGCACGTTCTAATCGATAAACATAACCAACTTCTAATTGCTTAGACTGGATGTGATTCTAGTAGAACTAGTGAGTTAATTGCATCCCGAACTGGATTTGACACCTAAGTACTACATCGACATTCAAGTAGTCTAGGATTACTTCCTAGATCGGAACCCGTTAAAATCTTGTTTATCAAATTGGCGTTGTTGCCATTTCTGGATTTCGATTGACAATTAGTTCTTGGAATTTGTTTGGGACTAAGCGCACTTTTCTTTACTTTGCTAACTTCTCTACCTTTCTTGTTTGTGCATCTTCAGGTGTATGCACCTGAGAAGTAGAGAAACCACAGATCTCATACCAATAGTCGAGGATATTCGCGCGCTTGAACATCAGAACGCAAGAGAACGTCGTAATCAAGAACATCCAGCTCATATTCGACGCTTGGATTTAGAGATGGATAACCAGAACAATGGTGGTCCACGAACCATCGGGGGAGAATGATGCCCCAATGCTCACACTCAGCGTACTGGGATTAAACCACCGGCAAGTGCCAACAATAATTTCGAAATCAAGTCCAGTCTCATCACAATGGTTCAGAACTCAAAGTTCAACGGTCTACCAATGGGAGACCCTTTGGACCATCTGGACAATTTTGACATGTTGTGCAGCACTGTCAAGATAAATGGAGTGACAGAAGATGCCTTCAAGCTCAGACTGTTTCCCTTCTCCTTGGGAGAAAGAGCTCATTCATGGGAAAAGAACGTTCCAACCGCTTTAGTGGAAACTTGGGACGCTTGTAAAAGGGCGTTTCTAACCAAGTTCTTCTCTACCTCAAGAACTGCAAGAATCCGAAATGAGATATATGGGTTTGTGCAACGAGGAACTGAATCCTTTGGTGAAGCCTGGGAATGCTTCAAGGGCTACACACTCCAGTGCCCACATCATGGTTTCTCTGGAGAGAGTCTACTCGGCACTTTCTACCGGGGTCTTGCTCCTAAATTTAGGATGATGCTGGATACTGCAAGCCAGGGAAATTTCTTTAGCCAAACCGACGCTGATGGTTTGCTACTTGTTGAGATTCATGCTCAAAGTCAGAGTGCTTGTGGAGATGACTATGATCGTTCTTAACAGGGATGTTGGTGGTGATAGTGGCTTCAAGTAGGATTTGAAGTATCTAGAGAACACGCTAGACAAATTCCTCCTTTCTCAACAAGGAGCAGTCAAAATTTTCACTGATGTACAAGAGGGATACCAACCTCCACAAGACACTATTCAAGTGGAGCTCGACTATGTTGGTAACCAAGGCTACAACCAAGGTTACAAAACTATCACCAGAACCCGAATCTCTCTTACCGCAACACCAATGTTGCCAATCCTCAGGACCAGGTGTATCCTCCACAACAGCAACAATAAACCAGTTTCCAACCCATGCCTCAATTCACCAAACAAAGTGATTTCCAACAGAAGCAGCAATTCTTTAAAAACCACAAGGTTTCTCTAACCCTCAAGCTCTTCAACAACAATCTCAAGGTAGCTCATCTTCTTCCACTACTCAGGAGCAAACCAATCAGTTGTTGAGACAACTCTTAGAAGGACAAGGGAAGAGTGCAATCAAGTTTGGTGTGTTCAAGAAGGACATGAATGCTAAAATTGATGATCTTTACGCGAAGATTGAGAGCATGGCATCTCATTTAAAAGTTCTCGACAACCAAATCGCTCAAATTGCTTCTTCTTCAAAGCGACCGATGGGACAACTTCCAGGTAGTTCCCAATGAACCCAAAAGGAGTATGTTAATGCTATCACCATCAAGTATCATGATGTGGCATTTGCAAATATTGTCATTGAGGACAATGAGAAGCAAGTTGGGGGGGGGGAAGATCATTTCAATTGAAGATGAAGAAGAGTTATGTGACGAGATTGTGGTTGAGAAACCATCACAAGAGATATTGGTTGACTCCAAGGGACAAGGGAAAGAGACTAGTGAAGATTACCCACCAAAAGCACCAGTTTTTGAGCTATCTCCTTATGAGCCAAAACTACCATTTCCAGGAACGTTCAAGAAGGAGTTGATTGCCAAATATAGAGCTCAATTTGAAGAGAACATGAAAGAGGTGGAAAAAGGAATGCCGGACATTGAAAAATTCTTGGCAAACCCTCGAAATAGCAAGTTCTTGATGGATGCAATAAAAAAGAAGCTGAAGACTTTGGAAGAAATGGTGAAGCTTACACATGATCTTGGTGCAAAGGATGAAAACCCAAGAGAAGTAACTCCTAAAAAGCTTGAAGATCCGGGAAGTTTCACTCTTCCTTGTACTTTGAGACCTTTTAAGTTTGAGAAGAGCTTATGTGACCTTGGAGCAAGGGTAAGTCTCATGCCACATTCGGTAGCAAAGAAGCTTGCTCATACATCCTTCAAACCTTGTGGAATCTCCTTAATGCTAGCGGATAGGTCTGTCAAAACTCCAGTTGGATTTATGGAAGACATTCCGGTAAAGATAGGGGACGCGAAGGTGCTCACGGATTTTGTTGTAATTGATATGGAAGAAGAACTCAAAGACCATCTCATTATGGGACGGCCTTTCTTAGCCACTGCTGGAGTAAAGATTGATGTGAGGAAAGGACGGGTTGAACTTCATCTTGGAGAAAACTGTATTCAGAGATATGACATCAAGGCGACAAAGAAGAAGCCTACCACTGACGGACAAGGCTATTGGACAACAACAAAAGGTGCACTTTCAATTAAGTGTCTAGAAGAAGTTAGCAATGGTAAGACTAGTTTAAGAGGTGAAGAGAATGGCTATAAAGCTCTAAATAGGTTAACATGGGAGCTAGTTGACAAAGGAGGTCCTATAATCCTTTCTGAACCAACACAAGCTTGAGCAAAAGCAAAGTCAAGCTTAGAGACTTTAAACAAGCCCACTTGAGAGGGAATCTCATGTTATCCTTTTTTGTACATATCCTTTGATTTACTTTCTTTTCATGTTTTCAATATTGTTTTGGGTGATTGGACTTTGAATCATGTTTTGTTGATTGATTAGACACGGGAATTGGCTTACTTGAGTCTTCATGAAGAACCGATACAGTCTCCAACTTTCTCTTCGGACGACTATGGAGCCAACAACGTCTCCGATCACTATTAGATACACATGTTTTTCCCTTTGTATATATTGCATTTAGTTTTTCTTTTTTCTCTTTGTCCCTTCCTCCGGCTTTTATTACACACAGGGACTATAGCTAATCTAGTTTCGATTTTTCCTCTTATCATGCATCATTTGCATTGTAAATAGTTAAGGTTTTCAAAAAACCAAAAAAATCTAAAAATTGAAAAATTTCAACAAAAAAATGCATCTAGTTTCATTTCGTTTAGGTTGCATCATATGCATAGGAAATTTGTGATGAAATTTCCTTGTAAGTATGCTTATTGGCTAGTTGGTATCATTGCCCAAGTTATTAGTTGTCTATTGCTAGCTAGTCGAATCCGAACTAAGATTGAACCTTGCTTGGAATATGGAATTGTATGATCTTTCCCACTCGGAAGCACATTTTGATTTGAAGTTCATCTCTATCTATTAGAACCTTAATTTGATTGCTAATTATCATGTCTATGCATTAGATTTGAACTTATGGATAGAACATACATACTTGGACTANACATACATACTTGGACTATCTTATTCCATTTTTACCACTCTTGTTAGTCCAAGTAGTTTCCACACCTTAAGCCAACTTTCTTCCAAGCCACAAATCGATTTTTGAGTGGTAGGACTTTTATGAAAAGAGCTTGGTAGAAA
>OVBE01008501.1:0-16025 GCA_900406425.1 Iberis pinnata | reverse complement strand
ATGCAAATTCACATTCCAAGTAAGGTGCGGTTTTACTTCAGACAATTTCAGGATGCAGTAGACAACTAACTACCAGGGCACTGACACTTTCTGAGAAAACAATATATTTACAAGGTTATCACCTTCCTAGTTCCCTAAGCATGTGTAACATCCTATATGCAACTACATGAAATGCAAATGACATTCTATTTTTGAAGAACAATTTTTGAAAAAATTTCAGATTTTTATGGGTTTTTGAATGCTAATAGATGCTGTATGAAATGCATTGCAAGTTGGAGACAAAGGAACAAACAAGAAGATTTCATTTGATAGCAAGGGGTCCTTCCGAATCCTCCCCCAAACCTGAATTACATAGACTCTGTGTAATCCAAATTGTGGATTAGACTCAAGGAAGGACATGATATAGAGAAAGCATGAAAAACATCAAGACATAAACACATGCACAAACTTAAAACACGAATAGATGGGGGTGCAACAGATCATACAGTGGTCATCTAGGGGTGAAATCAGTTACTCCCAAATTGGGAGTTGGATGGGTCTCCCTCCAAGGAGAGGTTTGAAAATTTATCTGAACAAGATTCCAGGATTGTGACTTGGTCGGTGATGGCTTGAGCGGTGGAGTAGTCGTGGCTGAACATAATGTTCTCCCTCTGCTCGAAAGATGTCCTTCTGCTGTTTGGGAGTAGGATGATCCCTTTGGTCTCGCATGTTCTCTTGAATTGGTAGCAGAACTGTTCATTTGACCTCCCCACTAGGAACTGAATGTCCTTTAAATGATCGTAGTTTAACGACCTTGAGGTCTGATCAATTCTTCCTAGGTATACTTGTGTATGCTGAAGGATGGGAGTGATCCACCCTCCCAGTCGTAATTGAGGTGCTCCCCTTTGTTGAGACGTCCAAATGGGTTCCTGGTATTTTGCTAGTTGCCCGAGAAATAGCTCAAGGGGACAAGCTCTCTTTTCATAGAGTTCTGCGAATAGGGATTCATCTTGGAGGAATTTGCTAACGTGCAAGGTATTTCCTAGACTTAAGAACTTCATCTCCTCTCCCAAAATGTAGGTTGTGTCTTCCCTAGAAAAGAAAGAGTTTACGAGGATTTGGTGCACATAATGGATTGTTGGGTGGCGGATAAGGTCGCTCTTGGTCTTCCCTTCTCTATAAGCCCTAGATCCAATTATCTGCCAAATGAGTGCAATCTCATTTGGATTAACTTCGAATGTGGTCGGTTGAGTTTTCATGGCGTGAAGACCGTAGATGTACTCCAACTCTCGGAAGGTGATTATGTGAGTTTTTGCGTAGACATCCTTGAAGGTGATGAAGCCACCATTGCTTCTATCGTACCCACTCTTGTTGATATATCTCACTTGCAGGGAGGCTAAGAGCGTACACGTCGGTTGTTGGTAAGCTTCGGACTCCATGTCAAGCATGCTCGGTATTCTCATATTTCGTAGAATGTTCTTAACTGGCTCCAGGATTCCGAGATTTCGCACCATTTCTTCATTTCGGAATGTTGATCCTACCAACTCGGCCGCCATTAAGACATGGTAGATCTTGACGTCTGAAGGGATGTTTGACATGGTTGCTCCTGAAAGATCAATAAACAATTAAGAACTTTTTGACAGGTTGGAGTCCCTACCACTTAACAGATGCAAGTTTCACATACTCATTATGCATAATTCTTAAATTTCATTCGCAATCGTCATCAATAAATTTCAATTGGGTTTCATAAAATTTTCAGAGATTAATGAAAAACCAAAAATTCGTAAAAATTTCAGAAATGATAGATTGGAAACCAAATTGAAGATTCGTAAAGATGGGTTGATTTCTTGAGCTCAAAACTTCAGAGAATGAATTTAATCAGAGAATTTCAGTAGTAGTGTGAGTTGTGAGAGTTAAGCATAAAAGAGAGGTGAGGATACTCCCTTAAATAGAAGTGTAGTGAGTGGAAGGTTGTGGTGGAGGAGAAAAGTTGGTGTATGTGGAGGGGGATCAAAGAGGGAACATTGGAGTGCGGGCTGTGTAAGGGAATCTTGGAAAGCTTGCATAGAAATCCCCTTGGTAGTGGTTGTGTAAGAGAGATGACAGAGGGTATTTTTGTCTTCGAGTGACATAAGCTTGTTCGGATTAAACCAATAATCTTTTTGGTCCGAATGTGCATGTTTTGCTCGGGTTGATTTTTTCTCCAACAACCCGATGACATTTTTAGCATGATGATCGATCCCGGTGTTGAGTACTAGATCGATCCTGACATGCCTTGGATCGATCTTTGTTAAGCAGTCGGATCGACTCCATCATTGATTGGGATCGATCTCACGTTGTGCGTTGGATCAATCGCGCATTGTTCATGGGATAGATCCTAGCATTAGGGTGGATCGATCTTGGCTTGAGAGTGGATCGATCTCTTTCGTTGAAAACACATTGATCCGAACATCCTCTGACTTGATCAACACGTTGAAAATGCATATCACCTATGTCCCTCTCTTTTCTCATTGCAAGATTCCCGAAACTCAATTCGTAAGTAAATGACCATTTGCAGAAGTTGAAGAGGATGCAGTTTTTCCTTCAAGAGTGGTGACCCTGGAGGTGAGATTGTCAATCTTGGAGTAGATGGCACCGAACGATGTATCCATCTTATGTTGGAGTTCACCAAACTTCTTTGATGTTTCCATTGCATAAGCAACATGACCTTGAAGTAGTTGTTGTAAGGTAGCTTCGATGTTGAAGGGTTGAGCAGGAGGTTGAGTAGATGCGAAACTAGGAGGTACACTAGTAAGTTGATGTTGCTGTGGTTGTTGAAAACGATTTTGTTGTTGCTGCTCGGGGTATTATCCTTTGTTCTAGTTGAAGTTTTTGAAGGGTTGAGAGTTCTTCTGCTGTTAAGGTGGGTTCACTTGGTCTTGAGGATTAGCAACGTTGTTGCTTCTGTAAGAAAGACCAGGGTTGTTAGAGTAGTTGAAGTACCCTTTGTTGTAACCCCCTTGGTTCTGCACATAGCACATGTCTTCTTGTTGTTGAGCTTCGGCAGCTTGAATCTGAAGTTGTTCTTCATCAGAGAGGAAGTGAACTTGATGTTGTTGACCCAGGAGTAACCTGTCCAACTTCTCATTCAACGCTTTTATCTCCCTCTTAGTTCCATCATCAGATGTAGAAAGACCCCGGGGTGTTCTGTTGTAGTCCGTGTTCTGTCGTAGTCCTCACTGTAGATCTCATCAGAATGGGCAAGATTCTCAACCAACTCCCATCCGTCATCAACTCTTTTGTTGAGGAAGTTCCCGTTACTTGTAGTATCCAGCAGCATTCTGATCTTAGGCAGGGCACCTCTGTAGAGTGTGCTGAGTAATGAAGCCTTGCTGAAGCCGTGATGGGGGCATTGCATAATGTAGGTTTTGAAACGCTCCCAGGCTTCAGGAAAGGTTTCAGCGGTCTTCTGTGCAAACCCTAAAATTTCATTCCTTATGCGTCCTGTTCGTGAAGTTGAGAAGAACTTCGCAAGGAATGCCTTCTTGCAGGAATCCCATGTTGTGATGGAGTTCTTGGGGAGTGACTTCTCCCACTGATGGGCCTTCTCCCCCAATGAGAATGGAAAGAGGCGTAGCTTTAATGCGTCTTCATTCACACCATTGATCTTTGTCAAACTGCAGAACCTCTCGAACTCATCTAGGTGATCAAGTGGATTTTCCAAAGGTAGCCCATTGAACCTGTTGCTCTGGACCATAGCAATAAGACTATGCTTGATCTCGAGGTTGTTGTTCTGGATTGCAGGTGGATTGATTCCAAGTCTGACGGTGTGGGTGTTTGAGTTGTCACCAGCACCAATGGTGTTATGGTTTTCTCTGTCAATGTTGTCTGCCATGTTGAGGTTTAACCTTCTCAAGTGTTCCGCACGTTCGTGTTCACATCTTGCCTGAGAGTGTTCTCGTACAAGAGCTCTGATGTCTTCTACGAGTGGAAGCAAGATTGGACCAAACTTGATCACTGTTGTCTAGTGGAGTCGTCAAAGGCAAAAGAATTGGACCTCAGGCTCAGAAATGGCAGGGTTCCGTGGATCCTCGCTGACGATGCATAATGAGGCAAAAAACTGCCTTGCCAGTTCCTTGTAGAGAGGATGAGCCTGGAAAGGGAAAGTCCCTAGACCCATCCGATCAAAGATACCACTCACATCATCAGCAACTCCAAGTCTTCCCCAGGTTGAACGATCAACAATCCGTGTGGGATCCATATTACTTTGTCGCAAAGCATTGTAAAAAGTAGAGTCAAAAGTGTCCCACTTGTCGGTTATCTTTTGGTTCTTCCATCCTTTGTGGATCTTGAGTTGGGTAACTCCAAGGTCTAACCGACAGTTGGTGAATGGTGTATCATGCCAAAACTACAGATAGATCACTGGTTCACCGCTAGAAGCTGTGCCTTTTCCTTTCTCCTTAGCAGTACGAGCTCGTTTCTTGGTGACGGGAGGAGCGGCAGAAGTTGAACAAGTGAACCGAGGTTGTTTTTCTTAGAGGCTCTAGAATGGGTCGTTTTGCTGATGGAGATTGGTATGTCATCGTCCGATGAAAATTCTCTCAAGTCATCCATTCTAAAAAGAAAAATAACTCAAGATAGAGTTAGCAACTTAATCAATCCAAAATGGAGTAAATGGTTATGCAATGATCGAGAAATGTTATTATTAGAGGTAACAGGAATCATTCGCAAAAGAAACCATGAAGAATTCACATTGATCGAGCAATACTATCTTAGTCAATTAGAAAGAATCAAATGTGTAAGCTTAGTTTAAGACACCAAATCATCTCAAAAATCCAAAATACCATGCCAAGAAGTATTAAGCAATGATCGAGCAATACAAATTTAAATTAGTAAGAATCAAAATACTTCAATTAAGAGCCGACCAAATCATGATACTAAAAAAAATTCAAATCACACCATCAAGAAATATGGTTTAATGGTGAGCAATGATTTGAGAAAATTTAACATAAATTTGTAAGGATCAAGACAAGAACCATTCAAAGAATCCAATAATCAAGTGATATGAAACTAGAAATCATAGAATCCAAATCAACACTATCAATCAATTACATTCATCCCATTCATTCATCAGTAATTATTGTAATGCATTCATTCACAATCAATCGACCACAGTCAAATCCTAACCAAAATATTCATCCCAAAATAAAAAATTTCATAATCTCAACCTAATATTTCAAATCATCATGCATTTTGTAATTAATCACATAGGAGAGTATTATAACAATCAAAACAACAATTGCAACTCCTAAAATCAACTAAACCAGAAATATCCAACTCAACATAAAATTTTTAGAACTTAGGACTGAGAAAATTAAGCCCAAACCTCGTAGAATTGATGAGAGGGTAATAGAGACGGATGGAGTGAATAAAATTAAGTAGAATAGAGTCTAAAATCGTTAAGATCCGTGAAGAATCGAGGGATTGGAGGTATTGGGAGAAAACCTTGGGAAGAATGGAGAAATGAGGTGTTTTGTCGCGAAATTAGGTTTCTAAGGAGGAAGAATCGGTTAAATCGATTGAAAACCGGTTTAGGTTATGAAATCCAGTTTAATTTAAGTGATTCTCAAGTACTTGAGTAAGAAATCGATCGATCAGAAGGGGGATCGATCAATCTCTTTTTACGTAATTCTCCAGGGACATCTGATCGATCAGTCCATCAACGGATCGATCGATCCAACTCCTACGACTAATCTGGTTCTTTTTGGATCGATTGATCTGTCCCTGGATCGATCGATTAAATTACAAGGTTTCAGTTTATTCAGATCGATCGATCTCTAGATAAGATCGATCGATCTCTTGGCGAGCAGTTTTCTCCTTCATTTCAGATCGATCGATCTCTAGATAAGATCAATCGATCTCTAGATAAGATCGATTAATCTCTTGGCGCGTAGTTTTCTCCTTCATTTTAGACTGATCCATCTCCTTGGATCGATCGATCTGTTCCTCTGAGCTGATTCTGGTTAATCTGAAACACATTGAGCTCAAAACTAAAAAACAAATAAGTTAGTCACCTTAAACTAGATTGACTCAAAACAAGAACTACTAAACTAAAACACCGAATAGTGGGTAGCTTCCCACTCATCGCTGGTTTAAAGTCATTAGGTTAACAGTACTTACCTCTAAGCGGATGTTGAATCAACTACAGAAATCGGAGATTCCTCTGAAAGCTCTGAAGTAGCTAGATAATGCTTCAGCCTTTGATCATTTACTAGAAAATAATTACCTTGGCGATCAAATATATCAACTGCACCATAGGGTCTTACCTCTTTGATGACAAACAGTCCATAGCACCTATATTTCAATTTACCAGGGAATATTTTTAGGCAAGAGTTATAGAGTAATACCTCATCTCCTGGTTGAAAATATTTGGGAATGATCTTTTTGTCATGTGCAACTTTGGTCCTCTCCTTGTAGATCTTAGAGCTCTCATATCCAATATGGCGAATCTCATCTAACTCATGAAGTTGAATGATACGCCGTTTCGTTGCGAGCTTCGTGTCAAAGTTTAGCAACTTGACAGCGATGAAGTGCTCTAATTCTTAAGGCAAGTGACAAGCCTTACCATAAGAAAGATTGAATGGGGTAGTACCTAGAGGATCTTGAATACGTTCGATAAGCCCAAAGAGCGTCATCCAGCTTCAACGACCAATCCTTCCTAAATATATTCACAATTTTATGCAAAATAGACTTGATTTTCCTGTTATAAATGTTTACCTGTCCACTAGTCTTAGGGTGATATGGTGTCGCCACTTTTTGTCTAACTCCATGCTTCTTTAGCAATCCTTCATAGACTCTGTTGATGAAGTGGGAACCTCCATCGATAATAACTACTTTAGGAAAGCCAAACCTGAGAAAAATCACAGACTTGAAAATTTTTAGAACAACTTTAGAATCATTAGTGGGGCTAGTAATTTCGTCAACCCATTTAGAAACATAGTCAAAAACAACAAGGATATGTAAATTTTTATGAGACATAGGGAATGGAAAATGAAGCCAATTCCCTACACATCAATAATCTCGAATTCAAGAATGAAGTTTTGAGGCATCTCATTCCTCTTTGAAATATTCCCTTATCTTTGGCATGAATCGCAGCAAGAGATGAAGTCATAGCATCTCTGAACATCGTAGGCCACCATAAACCAGCTTAGAGTACTTTAGAAACCGTCTTGAATGTGGCAAAGTGACCAACATAGTCTAAACCATGACAATGGTACAAGACATTCTATATCTTCTCCTCGAGCAGACATCTTTGGAACATACCATCTCTACAAAGCTTGTAGAGATATGGTTCATCCCAATAGTAGTGACATCCCTTAAGAACTTTTTCTTTTGGTAACTTGAAAATTCATGTGGTTCCACATCAACGGCTAATAGTTAGCAAAATCACGAAAACAAGGAGCAATCATATAATATTTATTGAGTCTATGGATAGAAGGATTCTCATCCACTCTAGTGCTGATAGCATAAATCTGTTCATTAGGTAGGCTGTCATTCATGGGAACATCATCTTCGACTATAAGTCGCGATATGTGATATGCAACTCCATTCTCTGTGCCCGCTTGTCTTTGATCTCTATATCAAATACTTGTAAAAGAAAAATACAACGTAGTAATATGGGTTTAGTATCTTTTTTAAAGAATTAGATACCTCAATGCCGCATGATCGGTGTGGACTACTAGTTTGTGTCCTACTAGATAGGATCTGAACTTCTCAAAAGCGAAGACAATAGCTAAGAGCTCCTTCTCAGTTGTTGCATAGTTTTGTTGAGCTTTATCGAGCGTCCTATATGTGTGGGAACCGAGATTTGTACCGTCCGATTTCTGTTAGTTACGGAAAATCATTGAGAACTCTAACTATCCAAAGATACCGAATTTCTATTTGCAAGAAGATGCTAAAAATTCATAAGGTGGAATTCTATTTTGAAATATCGGAGTATAAGAGTATACGTGTACGTACCCACCCCCCCCTTTTTCGGAGGTGGAGGGGGAGGGGACTGCTTTGTCCGTCTCGTAGTTCAATTTGTTGCTGTGAGTTGGATTACTCACTTGGTGGCACTGCATCGTCCGTTTTAGCTGTAGTGGCTAGATTTGGATCGACGAATTTTTTGAGTGTTGCTTGTGCTATTTGGTCTGGGATGTTGGGCTTGGAGGCTTGGTCGCCTTTCTTAGGTCGAGCCATTTCCGAAGTGCTGTCAGATTTCTCCGAACAGTTTTCGGTTGATGCCTGAGTTGACTACGTTCGTTTGGGTCCAGTTGTTGGCGTCGTTGCGACCCGTTTGAGTTTGTGTTTACTTAAGAAGCAGAGTCTTGCATGTTTTTGGCATCCCTAAATCACATATATCTCGTGAGATGTCAGAAATTTAATGCCCAAGTGGTAAGTTGACAGAACCGCCTTCATGGAATTTATCCAAGGTGTCCTGACGATTGCGTTCTAAATGGCGGAATGATCAAGCACTACGAATCGAAGATCTCCGTGACTTCGTTTTCCATGACGGAAAGTTGGATCGATCTGAGAGTCATGGTTGTCGTGCCGGAGAAACCGGTGAGTGGTTTTGATATGGGTGTGATTTTGGACAGCTTGATGCCCATCCTGTTTAGCGTTTCGCGGAAGATCACGTTCTCTGTGGTTCATGTGTCAACGAGAATCCTTGCGACGACCAGATCAATCACAAGAGGATCATTGTGAGGGATGTTGATTCCGACAGGTTCACTTTCCTCAAACTTAATTATGTTTTTGGTGAATCGGAAGATGTAAACACAAGATGATCGGGCCAGTTGGCGCCTGATTCGGCCTTGCGATGATAAGATTTGATTGCGGACGCTGTCTTGAACATACAGTGACCCTTCGATTATCATGTTTACTCGGTGGTGATTGACTTTGTTGGTTTTATCCTCGGGCTCTCTCCTGCTTTTCACTTCCGTTCGGGGACCTAGGGGTGCTATAGTTTCCCAGCGGCGCTTGTTTCGATCTTGGTAGCCGACTTGCCTCTATGAGAATTGTCTACGTCAGAAATTTCTGACATCTGTCCTGCGAGTAGTTTTTTCGTCAATCTTTCTCCAAGGACTTTAACAATTTTCCGTGCAATGCCCCTTCGTTTTCTGGAATTCGTAGAACAAATTCTCATCGTAAGAGGAGTTTCGGGTCCAAGTGTTGCCTGACGTCTTTCCTATATTGGAAGAGTGATATATCACACAGTTATGTGCTCCCCGAAGGTCTTCTCCTTCATGATGGACGTACTGGTCGTTATGTTGGTTTTTCTTTTTTGATTTGTGTTTGGAATGGGATTCCTTTTCGGGCACCTTTGTTGGATTATGCTTTTGCGAAAGAACTTTCATCTCTTCTTTGATGTTAATAAAATTTGTGGCTTTGTGCAAAGCCTCCTGGATCGTATGTGGTTTTTTGAGAGCTATCCATTTTCTGAATTTGGATTTGTACGAGAGAGTTTTGCAGAGTGCGTCTACGGCTCTTTTTTGATTTAGGCTCCAGAGATCGACATAGGAAGTTTCCCTGTCCATGAACATAGAGTATTGTTTGAGCAACTTTGAGGAAAGTTTTTGGAAACTCGCGATAGAGTTCCGTTCTAGTCGAGAGAACCATTCGAGAGCTGCCCCCTGGAGATATTGGACGAAAAGAAGGCAGAAGCCTGCGTCTTTTTCGCCTTCCCTTAGTTTCGACCAGACCATCAGAATCTGAAAGGTTTGTAAGTGTGCTTTCGGATATATGGTTCCATCATACATCGGGATTTTGATTTGTTCTAGGGTCCGAGATCCAAGCGTTAGTTATACGACCTGTAAATGAGGTTCTCCATTCCTATCAGAGAATTGGTCTTTCATATGACGATACAATACGTATTTTGCAACGAGTCAGTTATCATCGCTTTATGCAATTGATATTTGTACGAATGGATGTCATGATACTTCCGCAAACCGCAAAGGATAATCTTACAATCGTGATGTTTGTTGTTTAAACGGTAACCCCAATACTTTTCGCAAAAGAAATAAGTTTCACAATTTTAGTCGCAGAATTCGAAGGGAAATCATAATGATACGAAACAAGGGATGGGAGGTTTGAGATGGAATCAGCTCACCAACAGGCGAGCTAAATTTGCAAGATTCAGCTCGTCCGCTGGAAAGTTGTATATACGAGATTCAGCTTGCCAACTGGCGAGCTGAAATTGCAAGCTTCAACTTGTTAGTTGGAAAGCTGAATGTACGAGATTCAACTCGCCAACTGGTGAGCTGAATTTGCGAGATTCAGCTTGTTAGTTGGCAAATTGAATCAGACACGTTCAGAACTGGCGAGCTGAAAGTACGAGATTCAGCTCACCAAGTGGCGAGTTGAGTTCGTGGGATTGAGCTCGCTAGCGAGCTGATTGCGTGTTCTTGTTTATCGGAACATCGTGTCTGACGCGGTCTTCAATTTCCGCAAACGTTGTAGGGGAACCATCTGGCCTCGTTAAAACCTTAGTTATAGGAAAACCCGGTGAGAAAAAACCTTCTCGACTAAAAAAAAGTGCAGAGGTGGTTGCATGATTATCCAATGACTGTTGAGTATTTCCGAAACATATTCCCGGAAGTTTGGCATGTATCGTTGATTTGTTGTGACTAGTTGAGGCTTTAGTTTTTTCGTGACCGTTTTTTCCCTCAACAAGATGCATAGTAGATGACATGGAGCTTTTTATCCTTTCGTTGTCCAAGAATAGCTCCCACAGCGAAATCACTCGCATCATTCATCACCTCAAAAGGCAACTCCCAATCTAATGGTTGGACAATCGGAGCACTTACCATGTCTCCCTTGATCGCTAGAAAGGCGGACTGGCGTTAATCATCCCATTCGAACTTGACATTCTTGCACAATAACTTAGTGAGAGGGCTAGCAATCTTTGAGAAGTTGTGAATAAACCATTTGTAAAAACGTGCATGACTGAGGAAGCTGAGAATATCCTTGATAGATTTGGATTCCTGCAAGTTAGTCATTATTTGAATCTTAGCCTTATCTACCTCAATACCATTCTCAAAAACTTTGTGTCCTAACACGATCCCATTTATCACCATGAAATTGCACTTCTCCTAGTTTCGTACCAAATGTTTCTCTTCATATCTATAAAGAACCCTGCATAGATTAACAAGGAGGAAATCAAAGGAAGATCCATAGACAGAGAAATCCTCCATGAATACTTCCATGATGTCTTCAATTAGATCAATATAGATAGACATTAGGCATCGCTAAAAGGTAGTTAGGGCATTGGACCGTCCAAAAGGCATCATGCAAAGCGTAGATACCAAATGGACATGTGAATTTCGTCTTCTCCTGGTCATCTGGATGAATTGGTATCTGAAAGAAAGCTAAGTAACCATTTAAGAAACAATAATAAGGGTGATTAGCCAATCTCTCAAGCATTTGGTCAATAAACGGTAAAATAAAATGATCTTTGCGAGTTGCAACATTCAAGTTCTTATAGTCTATGCACATTTTATGACCTGTAACAGTTCTAGTTGGAATCAACTCATCTTTTTTATCCTTAACAACTATTATTCCTCCTTTCTTAGGAACTACGTGCACATGACTAACCTAGTTACTATCTAAAATATGGTAAAGAATTCATGCATCTAAAACTTTCATGAATTCCTTCTTAACAACATCTTTCATGTTAGGATTTAACATTCTATGATGTTCAGTAGAAGTCTTAGATGTCTTCTAGATGTATCCTATACATGCATAAGTCTCTACGTTATTCAAATCTGCATTCACTATCACAGGGTATGAAGAATTAGAACATTGAAACGCGTACCTTAGCCCTGATGGGAGGGGTTTAAGTTCAAGTTTTGGAGCTTTCAGCTCACTCCATGGATCAGTAATGGGCGCAGGGTACGGTTTAGGTGGAGACTTGGCAGATTTCTCCACTAATGCCACATAATCGGTCATCTCCTCTATCCTCATACTAGAGTCAAACATCATTTTGTAAGCTAAAAATCATCAGTAAGAGATATAAACTCATTAGTAATGTTAGTGAAAAAAATCTCTAAAGGATTATCAAACAGAATATCATCAGCAACTCCCTCTGTAATGGTGTCAACCCAAAAGGATTTGGCATCCAAAGATGTTTTCTTCAAGACTTCTATCAAGTTGAAATTCGTCACCGCGTCTCCGAAATGAAGATCGATCTTGACTTTCTTCACATCAATGATAGCGCCATCAGTTGCTAAAAAGGGTCTTCCCAAGATGAGAGGGTCTTTCGGCTCTTTTCCAAGCTCCAAAACCACAAAATCGGTTGGCACAAAGGCTGTTCCAATCTTCACAGGTAGGTTCTCAAGATCTCCAATGGGATACTTCACGGAGCGATCAACTAAAACCAATGAGATTTTTGTCCCTTTGATTTTTATTATACCCAACCTCTTAGCCACCAAAAAGGAATGATATTAACACTAGATCTCAAATCACAAAGAGATCTAGGAAAAGTGATGTCTCCAACTTCTATTGAAAGAATAAAACTTCTTGGATCCCTAAGCTTCTTAGGCATGCGGTTCTGTAATATTGAACTGCATTCTTCTGTGATCATCAATGCAACTTCTTCTACTGTAAGCTTGCTTTTGAGCATGCTTTTGACGTATACCCCTAAGGAAGGAATCATTTGGAAAGCATCGGAGAATGGTAACCTAACAGCCAGTTCTTTGATCATTTCCTTGCACTTTCCATCCTCTAGATTTTTTCTAGACTTCTTGGGTTGGATTCGTGAGATCACTCGATTTAAATGCTTTATAGTGGGTATTTATACTTGATATTTGGAATTATTCGAGTGTTTCCCTTGTAGATTTTGCCTATTTTCAGGATCTTAGGTGTTTGGGATGTTATGGAGCAAAAAGATGGATTTGTGAAAAAAATGGAGCATGTGCAGGAGAAGCAAAAAGACTAATCAAGCTGTCTCGCAGAAGAAGCATGTGCAGAAAGTGTGAAAAGAGATCGGTTGATCCAAACCTCTTGGAAACTTACGTAAAGAGAGATTGGTTGATCCTTGCACCTTAGAATCACTAAAAATCATTCAAAATTACAATTATGCTCTCAAGACTCATCAAGACTTTTCCTTATTGGTTTTAGTCTATTTTTCCTTATTTTTAAGACTATAAAAGCCGTAGGCTTGATATTATTTTCATCGATCGCTTATTTTATTTTCTAAGAGCTTTTATAGAGAGATGGGATTTGAACTTTGTTATTTGGAGAACATTTCTAAACTTTGTCTTTAATTTTATTGATTTGGTTTTTGAATATGTGTTCTTCTTTGATTATGCTTTGTGTTAATTTAGCTATGTCTGAGTAGTTTGTTTGTTAGGTTATAGGGTTTCCCAGGGAAACCAGGTTACCTGTTAGAGTTTGATATAATTGATAGAAATTGTTAGGTTCTCGGTCTAGATTTATTACCAATGCATGAATTAAACTGGCCATTTAGTTCATTGATATTAGATTGATAAACACAAAGGGATTTGGTTTAGAGATCTGACATAGTCTAGATGAGTAAGTGCCTTTGCTTGCGGGGTATTGTCTCAGGGGCTTATGAACATATCGAATCTGAATTGAAAAGCATATTTCAATTATCTAAATACAGTGGGAGTTTGCCTTTAGTAGTTAAAACATAGGGATCTAATACTTCGGGAGGAGATTAGTCTAGCTTTTGTCCTTTGAGTTGAGAAATATTTTCAAAGAAAATCATGCATGTTAACCTTGACTTTTAACCCGAATACCTGTGGAATTCCCTATTGCCTAGTATTTTTATTATTTGTTTTACAACCGTTTTTATTTTATCGTTATTGCCATATTCTAATTACAACCATTATTTTATATGTTCTTCACTTAATTCGATTTTAAACTGAGAGTCGTACATTCTTGGTGTCTGTGGATTCGATCCCTCATATACTGCTGTGTTTGCTGTGCACTTGCAGTGAATATATTTGGGGTTAAAATATGAGTGTATCAAGTTTTTGGCACCGTTGTCGGGGACCAATTGTACTCAAGATTTTTTTCTTATTGATTTCGTTTATACATGTGCATGACCAGAAGATCTGACAAATCCAAGGACTTACTAGACCTTAGTAACGCAGAAATATAGAAGTTAGAACGTTCAAATTCAATGCCTGACAATCGTCCAGCCCATAATCACCCTCTGGCAGGTGACTTCAACAATCCTCATGCATTCTTTGTCAACAGGATTTCCATTCGCTCTAACCCACCTCCTAGGCAAGAATTCACCATACCTCACCAACTCTTCACTATGGTTAGGCATAACCAATTCCATGGGTTAGTTTCTGAACATCCCATGGATCATGTCGACAACTTTGAAGATATCTGCAGCACTATTCGACTCAAGGAGTTTCGAATGACTACTTATATTGCACCTTTTTTTTACTCATTCTCTAGTTGATAAGACACTCAGATGGTTAAAGTCTCTTCCAGCAAAATCTATTCTGACTTGGGATGAATGTAGATCCAATTTTCTTAGCCACTTCAACACCACCAACAGGACCAATTCTCTTCGAAATATGATCTCTCAGTTTCAGTAAACTCTTGTAGACACCTTCTATGAATAATGGGAAAGATTCAAGGAGTACCTTCGTGATTGTCTTTACCATGGGTTCTCTGAGCTGAATCTACTCAACATCTTTTACAGAGGTGTAGACCATCAGTATCAACTCTCTTTGGGTGTTGCTAGCAATGGTAATTTCATGACCAAATCTGTTGGCGATGCCCATCAACTTATAGAGAACCTAGCTGAAAGCAACAATAACCATTGTCCAAATTATAATTGGAGGATGAAGGTAACTTACTTATGAGAACTCTGAAATTTCAGAATTGAAAGGAAAAGTTTCAGAAATGAAAGTACAGGTTACTCAGCTTCTCAAGAATCTAAACCAGAAACATATGAGCTTTACCGAAAGTGCAGAAGCAGCTTATTTTTCTTTCCAAGACCAAGTGTACCCACCTCAGCAAAAGTCTTTTGTGCAGAACTCCAACTCAGGCGGCTTTCATCAGCCATCTCAGCCTATGTTTCAACAATTAGCTCAACCTCAACATGAGAACAAGATGGAAGCCATGCTCTAAAAGATACTGGAAGGTCAGCAAGAAACTGAAAGGAACTTAAATGACAAGATTGATAGTATGTACAATAATTTGAACAAAATATTCGAAGCATTGTCTACACATGTTAAGCATTTGGATACTCAAGTAGCTCAGACTTCAGAAGTTGTACAGAGACAAGTTGGTGTTATCCTTGGGAAATTTGAAAACAACCCAAAGGGCTACTGTAAGTCAATAACCTCGGGTTTAGTTGCGAAAGATGATGAATCTGCAGAAAGGTCAGATCTATTGATCTCTATACCTTGATCGATCCATCAGTCCTAAACTCAAAAAAAGATGAGATTGATCGATCCCTCCTCCCAGACTGCAATAATTTCAAGGCGGGTTTATAAAACGAAGATTCGTTACCCGGTTGAGCCAAAAAAGTATAGAACTTGCCTAGAGGATAATGAGATGATAGGGTGATGTCTTTGTATTTTTATGGTTTTAGAAGTCATTTAGCATCAATTTTTAGGTCTTCAGGTGTTCATATGTCGCATTTACATATGTTATTAGCAACTTTTTGATTTTTAGGGATTTTTGCATCAGCATTTGCATATACATGCATTTTGGAGATTTTTCAGGACTTTCAGGAGTTTTCAGGAAGATTTGTGAGAATTCAGAAGGGGAACGGAAAATGTGGAATAGAACCAGCACAAGTCCCGGATGAATCTCCCCATCCACTACAAGAAAAAGTCTCATTGATAGCACACGATTAACGATATAATAGGCCTTTCATAGCGTTACCATAAACGCTATGACTAGACCAGCTATCGTAGGTCGGTCACTTATTATAGCGTTAACGAAAAATGCTATCGTATAATACACTACAATAGCGTTCTATTGTATTGCTATGTTATATTTAATTTATTGATAGCGTTTTAGTTTGGTTGCTATCA
>OVBE01008500.1:0-17123 GCA_900406425.1 Iberis pinnata | reverse complement strand
TCATTGTCATTTTACATTGGAAACTACCTTATTCACAAATGAATTCAAAACACACCTGTTTCTCCAATTAAAGAACCAAAGTGTGACTAATTCTACAATTATTTCTTATAAAAACTAGCTGTTTGAACCACCCCCCCAAAAAAAAAAANCCCCCCCCCAAAAAAAAAAAAAAAAAGAAAAAAGAAACCAGCTTAAAAGATCTATTTTCAATGGACTTAAAATCGTGTGCTTAAACTTATCCCATAACGGTTTGGGTTGGATAGATTCCCAGAATTTTTGCATATTTGACATCTCTAATTGCATGAAATCATTATAAATATGTATACTCAATACATGAACTACACATTCACAATGATATAAATATGAACATAGAATAAAAGATCACAGTTTGAGGAAAATTCTATTTTGGAAGATAAAAGATGGACCTAAAAAAGTAATCTAAGACTCATTGTTCTGACAAGTAATGAAATCTTGTGGAGCAAGAAATTTGAATATATAATTTTCAGAGGAAGTAAGTGAGCTGTTCCTTTTTCCTTGAGCCACCTTCTCCATACAAATCATTCCATTGTTTCAGCTCATTCATTCCTGCTCCTTCTGATGCAAAACTCGCAGCTACCTGCAAAACCACACACACCAACATATTCTACTTAGACCTTTGTCTGTTTTCTTTTCAAAGTGAGATAAAATGTTTGACCTGGTTTTTAGCTTTTCTCATGTCTTCCATATTCAAAGGTCTCAAAGTAATAACTTTCTCTTTAGAAGCTTCTTCTTCTTCTTTTGGTTCTTCCGAGCTTTTTCCAGCTTCTACCCTCTTCTTACTCTCCTATAAACATCAACAAGTCGTAAGGTATTGTGAATACCCATTTTTATTTTGATCTTTTAATAATATTTATGTGATATTATAAGATGCATAAATTTGATTGATTAAGCGGTCAAGAGAAGGTCTTTTAGTCCTTTTACCTGATCTTTTAATCTTTCCTGTTGAATCAGCTCTCTCACCGGTCTATAAGCAGCTGTAATGCATAAGTTCTGTTTTGTACAAAAATTTAAACAAACAGTTAAGTTTTGAATAATCTTACACAACTTTTTTGAGATATAGTTACCTTGAGATCACTTCCACTGTAGCCTTCTGTGATCTGTCCAAGTTCATGAAAATCAAGATTCTCTGTTTTCTCTTTTGACAACAAAGTTCTCAAGATCTTCTCCCTGCTCTCAATCGATGGAAGTCCCACCATTATTCTCCTCTCGAACCTTCTAATGATGGCTTCATCAAGATCAAAGGGTCTATTTGTAGCTGCAAGAACCAGAATCCTTTCACCGGGTTTCGTCATGAGTCCATCCCAATGAGTCATAAACTCATTCTTGATCTTCCTCATAGCTTCATGTTCTCCAACTCTTGTCCTTTGTCCCAACATACTATCAACTTCATCCACAAATATTATGGTTGGAGAAACTTTAGCTGCTAAAGTAAACAAAGCTCTCACATTCTTCTCATCTTCTCCAAACCATTTAGAAGTGATTGTAGACATTGAGACATTGATGAAACTAGCTCCAGCTTCATTAGCAATTGCTTTAGCAAGCATTGTTTTACCAGTACCAGGTGGTCCAAATAGTAAGATTCCTCTACATGGTTTAAGAAGACCTCCTTTGAATAGATCTGGTCTTCTAAGTGGAAGCATTACAAGCTCTTGTAGTGATTCTTTTGTTTCATCTAATGAACCAATATCTGCAAATGTTACACCTATTTCATTTGCTGGTATAACTTCTGGTCTTATACGTTTCTCAAACTCATTATCAGGTGCAACCTCAGGTGCTTTTGGAGGTATTGGATTCTCGTTTTTATTCGAAGGAATTGATTTTTCGACCTCTGTTTTGCTTTCAGGAGGAGATGTTTCTGTTTTTGATTCGCTCTTTGAAGATGCTTCTCCTGGTTTACGCTTAGAGTCAGTGTTTGTGTCTAGCTTCATTGACTCATCAATGGCTCTGTTTCCACCTTCTTGAAATATACTAAGTCCATGTGACAAGCTGTTTCAAGATCATTAATCAGTTTAATAAGCTGCGACTTTAATTTATATTGCTTAATTTTTTTTATAAAGTAATATTTAGTCTATATAATTAATTTCTTATGGTTGTTTGTTTTCAACAAACAAGCCAATTCTACTAAATGCTAACCTTTTGGAAGATATTACAAGCTTTCCGTTTCTGTATTCAGGTTCTTTGGTGTGTACCAAATGATAAGTTATTGCAGAAACCACAATTTCTTCAATGTGGTTACTCAAACACATTGTATCTGCGTGGCATATCGAAGCTAAGTCATCGCATTGTATATCATTAGCAGCAAGAACCTCTGAAATGTGGTTCTTATTGTCTCGAAACTGAATCATTTTCATGTCGTCTTCTAGCCTAGCTTTCCAGCTCACAAGCTGAGATTCATCCTCTGGTGCTCTGATCTCTATGTTGTAAGTAAACAGAGCGGAAACCTCTTGGCTTACTTCTTCACAATCATCTTCAGGTTCTAATACTCTTGACCCAAGAATTAAGACAGGACCAGAGAGCTTATTCAAAAGTCTTTGAAACAACTTGTAGAATCTTTCTGACTCAAGAAGCTTCTCAATGTCCCTTAGATATATTATTAGAGGACTTGTTTCCGTTACTGAAACCATAACCTACAATTTTGAGAAACAATTTTAGCAAAACTTGTGAAGAGGTCTTTGTAAGAACAAGGCCTACCTTGTAAAGTGATTGCAGGAAAAGTTTCTCATCGAAACATAGATTTGTACTGCGTTTGCTTGAAGCTACAAGGAAACAAAGACAATATAAGAACATATACAATGTATACAAAAAATGATAATCAATTTTCAAACCTGAAAGAGAACTTGAGCTAGTGATATCAGAAGCAGCAGAAGCATATCTCTTGTGTCTTGGAGGACGATTAGAGCTCTCGAAGCTTCTGCATTTAAAGGAGCTCACAATTACAATCCATATAAAGCTAACGACCAAGGAATCAAATGCAAACCTTGATTTAAGATCATTTCCACTAGTGTGGCGACGCAATGTCCCTAAAATTTAAAACTAACTCTTTTAGCTCAGGTTTCAAGTAATAAAAGAAAGGTAAGAGTTTTTGATTTTGTTGTTATACCTCTCGGTTCAACTTCACGTTGAGAGAGCATAGAGAAGGAACCCATCAAGCTTGACACTTTGTCTAATGTCAACTCTGAAATAGATCTCTTGTGAAACTACAAACAAAGGATTAATTACTCTGACATAAAATCAATTTGAAGGAAAAGTAGTAACACCTACAGGTTGTTTTCTGGTGCATCCATATTTGCTCTGAATCTGTTTCCAATAAATCAAAGGCCTTTACGAGCTATTCTAAATTATTGTGGTGGGAATATGCATAAATTGTTTAATTACCTTAAGAGAGAAATCAGTAACATCTAAGAGCAAGAGCTTTGATTCAAAGGAATGTGACAAAGCTTTTGCAAGCATTTGATGATAAAACTCTGCAGGACCAGAAAGTAGAATGGCTTTACTTGCAGGTGCAAGATTCCTAGTGTGCTTTGAAATATCATTCTCTTTAAGATGAACATAAGCTGCACTCTTCAATAACTCTTGAGTTCTCTTGCTGCCATTAAACAATTCACAAATAAAATGCTTTCATCTTGTTTCCAAGAACATAAAAAAATAGACTTCCAAAAGCATGATTGAGTAATTAGAAAATCATATGGAGAATATGACCATAATCTTCTTAATTGAATTTGAACATATTTATGAATCTCATTACATTAATTGAAATGCAAGAAACTTGCTAAATTTGTTTTCATACATATTACAGACTGGATTCAATAGTATGGAGAAATGAATCCAAAAAACAGTGAGAACCACATGTGAGAATCTTTCTCTCTCTTCATTTGCCAAATCACCCACATGCTTATTGTGCACTTAACCTACCCCACTTTCCATCATTTTATTTTTTTGGGGAAAAAACTTTTTATTCATAGAAATCCCCCTCTCTATCATGCTCTTAACCAAAACACATATGAGATACGATGTTCAATCAAATTCTGAAAACAAAAAAGTTTCATCCTTTTTATGCATAGATTCAAACTTTTTGAAAGTTGGAAGATGTAATAACATAACCAACTTGACAAGCTTTTTTTATTTATTTATTTAAAATATTAAGATTAACAACTTGGCACCTTCAAACAAACACACTCATATCTAAAAATACATAGATCTGAAAAATCCTTGATAAAGATCAAACCAAGAGTTGAAGAAATTTAAACAGAGTTACCTTAAGAAATAGGGAAAGTCATCGAAGGTGATAGTAGTGTCTTTGCCATAAACAACAAGATGTCGGAGCAACTCTTGCTCAATCTGTTCTCCGGTGAGTCCATCTTGAACAGAATCCAACCCGTTTGCCCATCTACCAGATGCCAAACCAATCCCTAAACCAACACCAACTCCTAAAGCTGAAAACAATACGCTCCTCCTCTGTTCCATCTTTATAAAACCCCTTAATTGTGAATCTCTCGATCTATGAGCATTACTAGGAAAGAGGACAACAAAATTGTCTGAAAATATAAAGCTTTTGTTTTGTTGGTGTTTTTATTTTTGGTTGGTGGGAGAAGAAGAAATGGGTTTTGACGGATCTCTATTTATAACGACGTTTGGGTTAGTCTTATGGACGTTAACCCTTTCCCGGGAAAAAGCAACTCACCTATAAAATTTACTAAAATTGACAACAATACCAACAAAACAAAATAATTACTTTTTATTTTATTTTTTACAACTTAAGTTTTCTGTCAGTGGGAATTAAAAATTTGTAATAAACAGAAAAGGTTTTTTGATTGGTAAGTGGACATTCTGGGGATATTTCACTTTCGTTATGTCTTTTTCTTTTTGGTCGGTCTTCCTATTTTACCACACGACTTGATACTCCCGCTTACAATTCCTCTAAATCATTTTTCTTATGATATTTCTTTAGTTTTTATGCACTTGGAACTAAATTATTTTGCAATATGTATAGTGCAATGAATATATGTGTATATATATGTGGTCCAAGGTTGAGAAAAATGTAATAATTAATATATACTTTGTGTGGTCAATCAAAGTCATGTATGAGGATGAGATTCTTAGGTGAATCATACAGATTTCGTGATAAAATCTTCTAAGAGATTTTTTTAATGTTTATGTTCCAACAAGCATGGACGGTTAAAATCATCTCACAAGTTTAGGTGGAACGAAGGTAATGATTATATGATGAGAACTTCTTCAAATTAGCTTCTTCATTTGTAGATGTTACATGTGAAAAGGGTTCACTTGAACCCCTTAATTTCCTAAGAACTTCATAGAATAATGTGAAGTTAAGATTAGGTGGAAAAGCATTGTACGAGTTTGTTTATAGTTATTATGAAAATGTAAAATTTAGTACAACCGACGGTTTTACTTTTACCCAAATCATATTTTGAGTGAACTAAATTTTACGTATTATGTGAATTTTATTGTGTTACGTAGTTTTGTATATATTAATCAGAACGACACATTTTTTTCCAAGATAGAAGTGGGGCAGCGCAGTAGTGAATCATGAAACAAAGACTAAGCCTAAATCTGAGAAAATCAATGGTTCTCTCTGCAAAACCTGCAAAAGCAACAAGGTACAAGCAAGCATGGAGGAGACAAAAACAAATGGGGAGGTAAATGCAAAGTTGCAATTCATACGGATGAAATCACAATAAATATCATCATTTTGGATCTCTCAATATAGTAGAATCTAACAAGTGTCTTAATCTTAATAAATGTATAAAGACTATAAATAAGCCTATCGAACTCGATATATATTGACACTTACAAATGAAACAAAGTTGAAATCTTTTCTTAATCTTAAGACACTTCTCAAGATTCTACTGATCACCATCTTGATTTGGGCTTAGTTTTTGTTTCACTTCTGCACTAGCCCACTTCTATCTTGAACAAAAGTGTATCGTTTTGATTAATATCCCCTCAAACTTGGCGTGGGAGGTGTTGTGACATCAAGTTTTTCTCTTAGCTAAGTGAATGAATCATATGGTAGTGACTTAGTCAGAATATTAGAAATCTATAATTGACCAGGGATATTCTTCACTACCAGAGCTCCAAGTGGTACTCTCTCTCGTACGTAGTGGTGATCCAATTTTAAACAATTTGTTCATTGAATGAAAGCATGATTTGTTGTAAGATAAACATAGGAAAAATTTTCACAGAAGAGCTCACTCATGACATGAAGATAAATTTCAAGCTCACATAGATTGAGCTTATCCATTTCACTTTTGTTGCAGCATCAGACATTGTGCGGTACTCAACTTCCGTTGAGCTTCTGAAAACTGTTGGTTGCTTTCTTGAAGACCAGGAAATGAGATTAGCTCCTAGATATTACAATATCCTCCTATTGACCTTCTTGTGATTTTGCAATTTGCCTAATCACTATCATTGTGTGCTGTCAAAATACAATCTGTTGTTGTTATGAATGAAATCCCCATGTTGACTGTTCCTTTAATGTACCTTATAATGCGTTTGAGAAGTGTAAGATATGAAATGGTATGTGAATGCAATTTTTGACACACATAGTTCACCAAGAACTGAATATCAGGCCGAGTAAAGGTAAAGTATTATAGCTTACTGATAACACGCTTTTGACGTGTTTGTGAGATAAATTTCCTATCAACACAACATTATCATGCTATTTTAGTATAGATAAGGTGTCAATCCAAATGAGTGTGATATTCAGGATGTAAATGGAATTACTAATTCAAGATAAATATAAGAATGGGGGGGGGGGGTTAAAGTAACAAGTCATAAGCAAACAAAACATGCAGAAAACTAAAACATGAAGCAGGAAACAAGTACTAACATGCATTGGCAGATACTAAGCATAAACAACAGGAAAGTAAAATGGGTGAAGATGCAATGAAGTGGGAAGCATTTCCTGAAGACAAGGGTAATTGACTAGAGATCCTACCTGAATTACCTAAGCACCTAACATACCTCAAATAATGAGCTAACCCCTAGACAGCAGATTCATATGCAACCAAGTCCAGTGTCTTGGTAAATGGTTTCAAACCAAGCAATCACCAGACCTAACTCTTGTTAACAGTACACTACTTAGCAGGCATGAGGAACCAATCTACTAAAGCCAATAAGCACCCTAAACATCTAATTTCTTAGGCTATGATGTGCAAATCTCTGAATCACCATGTTCAAGTATTTCATTGAACACCTTCTGGGTGCTGATATACCTAATATCAGATTTCAGTTGATCAGAAAGAAATCAACATGAAGAGAAATGAAACAGAAGGGATCTAGATGCAAATCAACTTAGGCACTTAGGAAGAACATAACATCAACACTAGTCTACCCCATCCTCAGGAACCTAAGGTAACTACTCACTATGCATGTTTGATGCGAAATCATTAAAACAGGAAAACATAGCTACTAAGGAAGACATGAACATCAAGGTAAAACCGAGATTAAAAGCATAAGAATTTAGATCAACATGCACCAGATAGTTCACAACCCTAATCTAACCATAAAAATGAAGAAAACAGAAGATAAACATAAACTTAATCAAAATATGGGCTTAGAATATGGAGAACATCAAGAACAAAGTAGAGAGAAGATAAAACCTAGGACAAAAGCTAAAAATGGTAAAAGAAAGGTTTTTTTATTAACGGAGGTGTTATAGGGCTTTTATAGTGTTCAGAGAAAAGCCCTAAAACGCATAAAAAACAAAAAGCAATGATTAAAGTGGGTCTTGGGTCTGGTCCATCCTGGAACCAAGTTGGTCGGGTTGGAGTAGCTTGGGCTCGAACTGGAGGTCGAGGTGGCCAAGGAGTTGTGATCGAGCCGCGTGTTGGTGTGGTGATCGAGCCGAAGGCGGAAGACAGAAGAAAATCGAGCTGGTTGGACGAGGTTGCGGCTGGGACGATCGAGCTGTGAAGTTTCGTGATCGAGCCAAAGTGGAGGTGGCTCGATCACTTGGCTTGATGGTGATCAAGCCGGCAAGCTGAGGTGATCAAGCCGAAGAAGTTTGGGCTCGATGGTGCTTTGGCTAGGACGAAGTGATCGAGGCGGCCAAGATGGTGTTTTTGAGGCGAGCTACACTTGAGTCAGTTCCATTCCATGCATTTTCCTTTCCTTCTCCAAATTGCATTAATGTTTTGAAAGCTCCTGAAAGTCCTGAAAAATCTCCAAAATGCATATGTATGCAAGTGCTTATGCAAAACTTTTAAAAATTGCAAACTTGGTAATAAAGTCTATGAATGCAACATATGTACAACTAAAAGACCCTAAAATGATGCTAAATAACTTCCGAAAATTACTAAAATGCAGAGACATCAACTCTCCCAACTAAATCATTGCTTGCCCTCAAGAAAGTAATTCAGAAGTATGGAAGAGAGGTTTGAATGTGGGAACTTAGAACCAAAATATGCTGCTAACACATGTAATATCATTATCCAGGTTACTAGTTCCAGAATGCAACCCTAAAATCATCATACTTAAAAACTTTAGCCATACTCATCACAACTCATTACAGATCAGTTCCAACTTCCACAACGCATTCAAATCCATTTACCCCTTTAACATTCATTAAGCAGGAACCATGGATTAAGTCATGCGCGTTCAATGAACTCATTTGGTCAAGAGACAAGTTAAGGAGTAAAAATGACCCCTTCATACAATGGCTAACAATTCAGAATAGGGTTCTTTCAAAAGGGAATGAGCTTTAGCAGAAGACTAAAGGTAAAAACACTTATATGCATACAGTAACATAATCTCATCTACCAATGCCAATAAAACCTAAGTTTTCCTGATTCTACCCGGTATAAGATCCTAATTATACCCTTTTAAAATTTCGAAGTGATCTTACTTGTTCACGTTTTTCCCCTTTTTCATCTTTTCCTTAACTACTCTTAGGAAAGGGTTCTTCTTATTTGATTGCTAGCCGATTTGGGAACTTTCTTATTTCAAAGCCTATGGTTTCTGACTTTTTTTTCATTTTGTATTAATTACTTTGGTTTTACTCTTTTCATTTCATTGTCATTTCTTTTCCTGATTCTGCACTAACCATATCTTTCACATTGTTTTCCTCCAAACGCTTTACTAGCACATTCTGTTTCTTTCCCATTCCTCTCCTAAGGTCCATTATTCTTCCATTTCTTTTACCAGCTACCCAAATCCTTTCATTCATTTTCAAACCAACCCCAACACCCAAAATCGAATACCACCTAGTCCTATCCAGTCCAAAAAGCGTGAACTAGAACTATATGAGATTCCATTCCTGTCAGTTCGAACCTAACACTTTCTACCAAGCTCATTCCATAAAAGACCTGACACTCAGTAGTAAAGCATGGCTTGAAATAAGGCAAGGTTCAAGGGTAGGGATTCTACTTGGGTTAACAAGAGTGGCAAAATGGTAGAAGATAACCCAAATATGTACATACTATCCATGAGTTCAAATCCAGCACACAAGCATGATAATTCAAATCACAACATGCTTCAGAAGACAAAGGATCATGCAAGTTCACATTCCAAGCATGGTGCAGTTTTACTTCAGACTAAGTCAGGATGCATTAGACAACTAATAACCAGGGCACTTATACTTTCAGAGAAAACAACATACTTACAAGGTTACTATCATCCTAGTTACCTATGCAGATCAAATGACAAACCTATAATTCTAACATCCTAAATGCAACTACATGAACACTCTGCTTTTGAAAGACAATTTTCGAAAATTTTCAGATTTTTTTGGTTTTTCTATGCTTTAAATGCTATGCATGATTGGAGATCAAGGAAAAAACATAAAAACTTCATTAGATTGCTCCTAAACTCTCCCCCAAACTTGAATTACACAGTCTCTTATGTAATCCAAATTCTCAGGAGCGTTTAGGAGGATGATAGACAAAATCAGAGAACACACTTATAAACAAATGAAAACATGAAGCAGAAACAAATGCAATTGAAACGGATTATACAATGGTTAGGTTGATGGAGATGTACCTCAGTTACCCCAGTTGGGCGAGTGGTCGTCTAAGTAGAGGGTCAAAAGGTGGTCAGAACAGGATCCCAGAGGTGTCACTGTTGAGATGATTCCCCTTGTGTTGTAGACGTCGTGGCAGAATTCAAGATTCTCAACTCTATCAAAAGCAATCCACCTGCAGTTTGGGAGTAGGAAGATTCCTTTGGTAAGGAACGTCAGCTAAAACAGATAGCAGAAGTGGGAGTTTAAGCTCCCCACTATAAACCGTGTTTTCGTTAGGTAGTCCATATATAATGAATTTGATGGTAAAGAACTTCCACCAAGCGGTCCCTGAGTATACTTGAGAATAGGTGTTATCCACCCTCCAATTCTTAATTCGGGCCTCATCTTTCCTCATGTGTTCCATTTGAGGTTCTTGAATGTCAACAGTTGCTGCAAGAATATCTTCAGGGGGCAAGGTCTCAGCTCAGCAACACAGGGAAATAGGTTATTGTTCTACAAAGAGTTGCAAACGTGTTTATAGATACCCAGACGCATGAATTCCATCTCTTCTGCCAGTATGATATTAATGGCTTTCCTAGAGTAGAACAAATTAGCTAGGATTTTTTGCATAAATCTAATTGCCGGGTGGCAGATTCATGAGCTCTTGGTTCGTCCGGGTTCGAATTCGTTGGACGATATCTCATCCCAAATTAAATTTATCTCCTCTGGAATACTGTCGAATCTTTTTGGTTGAAACCTCATGCTGCTGAAGCTGTAAAACCTCCCAATTGACCGAAAGTTAACGTGTTGGTTTTTCCATCCAAGTCCTTGAAAGTTATAAAACCTCCATCATTCAAATCACTGCCCCCTTCATCGCAATAGGTCACCTCCATAGAGGCCAGGAACATGCACGTCGATTTCTGGTAGGCTTCATAATTCATGGTAAGCATGTTGGATATCCCCATATCCTCCAATATGTCTTGGACTTCCTCGAGGATACCAAGGGTGCTCAGAGTTTCTGTATCAAGAAACGTCGACCCTGTGAATTCTAATTGCATTAATCTCCCGTAGATTTCTTCAACTGATGGTCCGTGTGAACTGCTGGGCATCCCTCTGTATGACTTGGTACCTGCGACGGTCAAGATAAAGTTAAGAAGCAAACAAATAGAGCTAAACTTCAAAGAGACGATCAAAGAAATAAAAAGTGTATTAGAATGTTTAGGAACCGAAAGTTTCAGAAATTCAGGAGTTCGAGTTAAGTTTGAGCAAACCGAATAGTTCGTGAATGAAAACCATTTCAGAGGTTAGAAAAATTCAGGAATGAAATAACTAAAACCGATTTGGACGAGGTTTAAAAACTTCAGGAGAATTCATGGAGAAACTTGTAGTGTTCACGAAATAATAAATGTTAATGAGTAATTTGAAGTGTTTAGATTGATAGGGAGTTAAGGGGTGAGGAACTCCCTTATATAGATGGATTGTCGAAGCTATTTCCTAGTGTTAAGGAGTTGATGTGTTGTTGAAGTATGTGGATAGAGTTTGAAGTATTGGTATATGGAGGAGGATTAAAGATGGTGATGTGGAGGGGGTTTAAAGATGGAACAAGGAGGGTGATGGAGGTGTAAGAGGTTTGTTGGGGAATCTTGGAAAGGGATGAGAGGACACTTCTTGGCATGGTGTGAGTAGTGGGAAAGTGGGGAGACAAGCTTTGAATTGAAATGTTGAGTGCTTGGCACGAGTTGAAGTGTGGCTCGAGTTGATGGATTTGGCACGGCTCGATCGAAAACATTCCATGGCTCGATCATATCGTGTGCTTGGCTCGATCACAACTCGGTCACGTTGGCTGTCGCTTGATCGAGATTTGTCCTTGCATCGGCAACATAATTACTTGGCTCGATCACGTGTGGCTCGATCACGTGTGGCTCGATCAACATGCATATTTGGCTTGAGCATATTTTCCATGGCTTGATGGCTCGATCGAGCACTATCCATGGTTCGAGCAATTGCTTGATCATATCATTTGCTCGGCTTGATCGGACTTAAGCACGTTGATCCGGCTTGATCAAAAACTTGAGCTAATCTAGTGCTCTAATTCTCTCATTGTTAGATGCCCAAAACATACCCCCAAAATGCCTAAAACACCATAACCGAATAAAACTAAAATGCGTTAAACGAAGAATTCAAATAAAAAGCATTCATATGTACAAGGATAGACATGGGACTTTCTTCTAACTGAGATTGTTTAAAGTCACTAAGCTCGACTTCCTGTTTTAAAATTAATGACCATGAGACGGTTCCCCAAGGAGAATCGAGGGCTTTTCTGAAACGACTCTGTTTTCGTTGTGCTGGTTGATTTGGTAGTTCAGCTTCGACCATTTATCAGGTTCCACAACAAGTATGAATTCTTCACAAGATAGAATTTCCTTGATTATGAAGTTCGTGGAGCATTTTGGATTCACATCCCCCAAATAGTATTTGAACCTTGGGTTGAGTGGAAACACTTGATCTCCACTCTTGATGTCCATTGATTGGGTACAAGGCTCAAAACCTTTTTTAGAGTGGGGAGTGCCTGGAGTTAGTTTCTGAGGTGGGATACGTTCAAGTTGGTGCTTGAACTCAGAATCCTCCTTTTCCAAAATTAGCAGTTTGCTCTCATCAGTTGGTATCCCTAATTTTCTGGTTTCTTCTAACTCTGCAGGAACCTTGCATCTGGTTCTTTAAAAAGCCTAAATTCTTCATAGTGCCTTGAAAACTGGTTTGAATCCTTCTCCAACTCATCCTCAAATGAATCACTGCTTGCGTATCCATCCTCATCATTGTCCTCACTCCTTTCCTTGATTGAGAATAGCTGACCTCGGATTGTAAGCTTCTTCGTCTTGCTCTTGATGTTAAAGATCATCCTTGGACCATTCCTTATGTTTAACCCGATGTTACCTTTCTTGACGTTGATCACAGCTCCAACTGTTGCTAACAACGGTCTTCCAAAGATCAATGGGTCCTTCGGCTCCTTATCCATTTCCAATATCACAAAGTCAGTGGGTATTTCTACGTCTCCAATCTTGATGAATAAGTTTTCTAGGGTGCCAATAAGATATCTAATGGATCTATCTACCAACAACATAGTTATATTGGAAGCCTTGAATTCGTCAAATCCCAGCTTCTTGGCAGTGGAGAAAGGCATCAAGTTAATGGACGCTCCTAAATCACAAAGGCATTTATTGAAGGTTAGGGATCCTAGTGAGCATGGTAAGGTGCATGAACCAGGATCCTCTTGCTTATCTGCTATTAAAGCATTGCATTCGACATTTGGTTCCAACACTCCTTAAGCAGTCTCTTCCCTTATGGGTTTCTCAAAGATGTCTGGATATTTTTCCATAATCTCTTTCTTGAAACGTGATGGGAATGGCAATCTTGGAACATAAGGTGGTGGAACGAAAGGTGTTGCATTCTCCTTTGAAACAGATAGCTTATCACCAGGAACATATTTTTCACAAACCGCATATTCAACTACATTTAAACTCGAATCCCCCCAACTTGAATCACACTGTCCACAGTGAAATCAGTAGTGCAAATGGGAGGAGGAACGTCAGTGGTACTCCCCAGGAAGATGACATTGACATGAGCATACTCCTTTGGGTTCTGTACAGATTTTCCTGGAAGTTGACCGTTTGTAGAAGCATAAGTGGAGGCAGACTTGCCTTCTAGAGCAGTAACTCTGGAGTTTAGAGTTTAAATCTTCGCATAGATGATGTTGAAAGAAGAATCCATCTTGTGGTGAAGTTCACCAAACTTCTTTGAAGTCTCCATGACACTATTGGCCTGACCTTGTAGAAGTTGTTGGAACATGGCCTCAATGTTGGAAGGTTGAGCTGGAGGTTGGTTAGAGATGAATCCAAGGTGGTGCACCAGCGTGTTACTGCTGATGATGCTGTGGTTGCTGAAAAACAGCTAAGATGAGCGAGTGCTTCCCTATCAGCTCAGTACTGTATGGTATTTCAGCTAAGATCCTTTCTGATCTGGGTGGAGAGGCCGGTGGCTCGGCACAACTCTTACCTTTTTCTTCTGCAGTAAATGTCCTACTCATTGTAGCAAAGAAAATGCTCTGTTTGAGTTACGACACAAAAGTTTCCAAGAAAACGGTTCTTCGCTTTTAGCGAGAAATATATCAGTTATAACCAACTATAAGCTTATCTCTCGTAGAAAATACGAGAGGTTGGTTGTTGGTTGAAGTTAATACTTGAAGTTCTTTAAACCTCTTGGCTCTTTTCTCTGCCACTTTGAGCTAAAAGTTTTCCTTGAGCAAATTATTTTCCTGCAAAATAGTCAACCAAGCATTAAGTTAGAAAGTTCTTTAGAGTTATATCGACTTCACTTGCTACACCGACACCATCTCCTCCGTATTCCTTAATCTCTTTTCATATCCAGGTTTTGCCCTTTTAATGGTAATACGTGACAGTGGTAGACATGGTCAATGGAAGTAAGCCTTTTGGTCCGGCGGGAGCGCTTGCCGGCAGCCTTGGAGCTCAGATCCATATTCAATATACTATGTTTAAAGTAAATAAAAGTGGTTGTGAAAAGAGGAAGAGATAAGATTTGCTAATTTTGGCAATCATTGGAATTGGTATAAGTTACGTTCATTTTATGAATTTAGTATACGAGTTCTTACAAAATTACCTCTACAAAATAGCAAAACAACAACAAAAATTAGTCAAGAGAAACCATATGACATATTAATGAACAAAATGTATAAAATACTGTTGAATGTTTAACTCCTATTTCAAGATCTGTTTAAGATTAAATGCAGTAAAATCATAAGTTCAGTGTGACAAAATGGGTTATTTAAGAAGATGAGTCCAACCTAGGATTGACGAGCTCTGCCAAGACCAATTTCGTCAAAGCCTATGGATTAATGGTCCAATCCGGGATCAGAATATGACTTTACCTAACTATAGAAAAATAAAAAAATTAGGCTTCTAAAACCAGTAGCGGTCCCAGGAAAATTTTTTTATCTAGTTCAAAAATATATAAAAATGTATATCCAACAATATATTGAAATTAACATCAAACAAAATATTTTATAAATTTTTTATAATTTTTCATCTCCTAAACTTTATTACTATAACTTCATTTTTAAAATTTTGGGTTATATCTCTTTATTTTAATGTTCAGAATGAACTTATTTATAATTTAGTTTCTTTAATTAACATGGATGGTGGTAGTTGCACCACAAAAATTAACATGGTGGGCCACAACATTTTTGGACAAACGATTTTGTAAATGATTGAGAAACTTACGTGGATTAACCTCATGTTTCTTTTGTATTATTTTTGAACCTATAAGGCTATGCTCCATAGTCCATATGATATATGCTTAATAACTTAAAATAAGGTAGGTCAATTGCATAAGCTATTCTTCTCTTGGGTCTGTCCATGATGGTAACAACGGATCAAACAGTGTGGTTAAAAGAAATTAGCGGAGCGGTGCGGTATAACTGCGATTTTGTAAAAAGTGGAACAAGTGCAGTTCATAAAAATAACCGGTGCAGAATTATTATTAAATGATAACAAATATTACATGCGGTGCATAATTGTTTTTAAATAATAAAGTGAGAGTTTAGTTTTTAAACAAATAATGTTTTGCTTTAGGGTTATAAGAATTAAATGTTCTAAGTTTATTTTGAATTTGCAATATTTTTGAAAATGATAAAATATTACATATATACTATAATAATTATTAATCTATTCTGGATACTTTTAATATTTTAAAGTGTTACAAAAAACAATAAAACTATTATCTAGTTAATTTTAGAAATATAATGTAAACAAAAAGTTAAAATCTCATATTTTTCATAAATTTTAAAGGTTTAAAGTGTTTGGAAAAATGTACCCACATCACAACCGTAACAAATTGAATGATTTACATTTTTATTTTATTTGTAGTATCTTGTGCAATTTTTTATTTTATTTTTTATGTGTTATTATAATTATGTTATTATTTAAAAAATATATTTACACCTTAACCATACTTGAACCGCACTTCAACCACACTATTTTAGCTTATATTTAATCAAATCCGCTTTAGTTTTTTGTACCCAAAGAAATATATATTTTTTGTACAAATCTGCCCCGATTTTTCTTTTCGAAAAATCCTCCCCGCAAAATTTTTTTATGTTGAATGGTGACTTTGTATGAATCTGTCCCGAAATTGTTAAAATCTGTTCCGCCTCGTGTCTTCCATTCGAAACCTTAGAGAAAATATTGTCTGAAATCTAGGTTATAATATGTAAAGAATCTAATTGATATTATATTCTGGATAGTATAAATAACAAAGATCTATGATATAAATGGGTATTCATCCATAATTTGATAGTAGATGATGTCCCTTGTATAATATGGTTTCAGTTTAATAACAAAATATTTATAAAATTATTATTGTATTATTTTAAAAATATTTGTTTATAATTTAAATTTTGAAACAATGATATACTTTAAATTTAAGTATAATAATATAATAAAGTTTAAACATTAAAAAGTTAAATTAGATTTATTTTATCATGTTTAAAGTTTTCATGTTAACTTCATCAACTTTGCTAATAAAATTATTTTAGATACTTAATAAATTTAGCATATTTTGAAAAATAAAATTAGAATATTTATGATATTTAATTTTTATGAAGTACTGATTACACTTAAATTCCATCATAAAGTATTTTTATTGTTTTTTATTTTTTTTATTTATTCAATTTAACTAAGAAATTTGAATTAAACCAATGATGTCTATAAATAAGAATTTTTCCTATTATAATTTACCATTGTTCTAATTATTCTAATGTATTCAACTATTCATAATATGTTTTTAGTTTATTATTCACTAGGGGGTGGCCCACGCGTACGCGCGGGGCAAAATACTATTTTTTCAGATAGAATATATTTATTATATTATAAAGTTTTTGAATTTATATTGAAATAATGTTTTTTAGATTATGATTTGATCCGTTAAGTTATAAAGTTTTAAAATATATGTATTTTTTATATAAAGTATTATTATTTTTTAAAAAATATATCAATATTGTCCAGTCATAATTATTTTGTAGTTGTATTATACTTTATTTTAAAATATATTT
>OVBE01008499.1:0-17124 GCA_900406425.1 Iberis pinnata | reverse complement strand
AATCCATCAAAGACCTTATTGATGAAATGAGTACCTCCATAACTGATGACAACTCTATGGACACCGAACCTGGGAAAAATCACAGACTTGAACATATTTAGTACCACTTTCGCATCGTTAGTGGGGCTAGAAATTGCTTCAACCCACTTAGACACATAATCAACAACAAGCAAAATATAAAGGTTATTATGAGAAACAGGAAAATGAATCATAAAGTCAATTCCCCACACATCAAAAACCTCTACTTCAAGAATGAAGTTTTGTGGCATCTCATTTCGCTTTGAAATGTTCCCTTGTCTTTGACACGAATCGCAGCGAGAGATGTATGCATGAGCATCCCTGAACATAGTTGGCCACTAGAAACCTGCTTGGAGTACCTTAGAAACCGTCTTGAATGTGATGAAGTGACCAGCATAATCTGAACCATGAAAATGATACAGAACATTCTGAATCTTTTATTCAGGCAGACATTTCCAGAACATACCATCTTCATACAACTTGTAGAGATATGGTTCATCCCAATAGCAATGTCTGACATCCCTCAAGAACTTCTTCTTGCGGTATCCTGAGAAATCATGTGGTACAACATCATTAGCTAAGTAGTTAGCAAAATCTAGAAACCATGGAGTAATCAAATCAGTTTTATGGGGTCTAGGGATGGAGAAATTCGCATCCGCAATAGTGCTTATTGCACAAATGCGTTCCTCTGGAAAAGAATAATCTATAGGAACGTCTTCTTCGACTTTAAGTTAGGAAAGGTGATCTGCAACTTCGTTCTCAATGCCTCTCTTGTCTTCGATCTCTAAATCGAATTCTTGCAAAAGAAAAATCCAACGTAATAATCTGGGTTTAACATCTTTTTTTGAAAGGAGATACTGCAATACCGCATGATCGGTGTGGACTACTAATTTGGATCCTACTAGATATGATCTGGACTTCTCAAAGGCAAAGACAATCACAAGGAGCTCTTTCTCAGTTGTTACATAATTGCGTTGAACTATATCAAGAGTCCTAGAGGTATAGTAAATGACGTGAAGCTTCTTATCCTTTCGCTATCCAAGAACAGCACCCACATCGAAATCACTTGCATCACACATCACTTCAAAGGGAAAATCCCAGTCAAGTGGTTGCACAATAGGAGCACTTACCAAAGCTCCTTTGATCGATAAAAAAGCAGATTGGCAATCTTCATCCCATTCAAACTTGACATCCTTGCACAGTAGCTTCATAAGGGGTCTAGCAATCTTCAAGAAGTCTTGGATGAATCTTCTATAGAAGCTTGCATGACCTAAGAAGCTGTGAATGTCCTTAATGCATTTAGGAGCTTGCAAGTTAGTCATCACTTCTATCTTAGCCTTATCCACTTCAATCCCTTTCTCAGAGATCTTGTGTCCTAACAAAATACCATTCGTCACCATGAAATGAAACTTCTCCCAGTTCAGCACTAAATGCTTCTCTTCATACCTCTGAAGAACCCTGCACAGGTTAGCAAGACACACATCGAAAGAAGAACCATAGACAGAAAAATCATCCATGAAAAATTCCATGATATCTTCAATAAGGTCAATAAAGATAGACATCATGCATCTCTGAAAAGTTGTTGGAGCATTACACAAACCGAAAGGCATCCTGCGATAAGCGTAAATACCAAAAGGACATGTAAATGTCGTCTTCTCCTGATCGTCCGGGTGAATTGAAATATGAAAGAAACCTGAATAACCGTCTAAGAAACAGTAGTAAGGGTGATTAGCAAATCTCTCTAACATCTGGTCAATAAAAGGTAAAGGAAAATGATCTTTTCGGGTTGTAGCATTCAATTTCCTATAGTCAATACACATTCTATGACATGTAATAGTTCTAGTTGGAATCAACTCATCATTCTCGTTCTTAACCACTGTTATTACCCCTTTCTTAGGAACTACATGAACATGACTAACCCAACTACTATCGGATATAGGATAAATAATACATGCATCTAAAAGCTTCATTATCTCTTTCTTAACAAAATCTTTTAAGTTAGGATTTAGCCTTCTCTGATGTTTTACAGAAGTCTTAAATTCATCTTCTAAATGTATCCTATGCATGCACAAGTATGGTGAAATCCCTTTGACATCATCTAAGGTATAACCTAGAGCTCTATGATACTTTCTTAGCTTAGAAAAAAGTAAGGCGGTCTCTACGTTATTCAAATTAGCATTCACTATCACAGGATAAGTAGAATTAGGACCTAGAAATGCGTACCTTAGCCTTGCTGGAAGAGGTTTAAGTTCCAGTTTTGGAGCTTTCAGCTCGCTCCATTCATCAGTAAGGGGCGCAAGGTACGATTTAGGTGGAGACTTGGCAGCTGTCTCCAATGATTCCACTTGGTTGGCCATCCTTTCAACACTCCTACAAGAGTCTAACATCCTGGTATAACCTGAAACATCATCTCTAAGGGAAAAAGACTCATCAACAGCGTTAGTCAATGCAATCTCTAAAGGATCATCAAGTAAGAAGTTATCAGAAACTCCCTCGACAACCTATGTGATGGTGTCTACCCAAAAGGATTTGGCATCTAGAGCTGGTTTCTTCAAAACATCTTGTAGATTGAAATTCATAACCATATCACCGAGATGAAGATCGATCTTGCCTTTCTTCACATCAATAATAGCTCAAGCTGTTGGTAAAAAGGGTTTTCCCAATATGCGAGGATCTTTTGGTTCTTCTCCAAGCTCCAGGACCACAAAGTCGGTTGGTACAAAAGTTGTCCCAATCTTCACAGGAAGGTTCTCAAGAACTCCTACCAGATACTTAACAGAACAATTAGCTAAGATGAGTGAGATCTTGGTGCCTTTTATATCAGTCATACCCAACCTTTTAGCCACAGAAAGATGCATAAGGTTCACACTAGATCCCAAATCACAAAGAGATTTTGCAAAAGTAATATCACCAATCTCTACTGATAGAACAAAGCTTCCTAGATCTCCAAGTTTCTTAGGCATACGGTTCTGAAGTGTTGAACTACATTATTCTACGACTATCATTGCTCCCTCTTCTAAAGTGATTTTGCTCGTGAGCATGTTCTTGACATATTTCCTTAAGGAAGAAATCATTTGACAAGCATCAGAGAATTGTAACCGAACGGTTAGTTCTTGGATCATCTCTTTACACTTTGCATCTTCTAGATTTTTAGACTTCTTCGGTTGTATTGGGTATGGAACCTTAGGTTTATAAACTCAAACTAGAGTTTCAACATTCTAGGGAGTGGGATCGACCGATCCATGCTTGGATCGATCGATCTCTTTAGTTTTCGAATATGAGATCAACGGAGCGATCGATCTCAACCTCTACGGATTTTCCAAATTCCCCTTTTCTGCAGGTTTTTCAGTTTCTTTGACCAGAACTTGATCAGCTTTTTCTTTCACAACTAGAGACTTTCCACTTCTCAACATAACATAATTCATAAACTCCACCTTTGAGCTTGAATCAGACATCCAAGAAACAAAACTTGGTGGTCTTTTCACAGTTTTAGCGGTTTGAACCACTTGAGTATCCAAATGCTTGATATGAGAAGACAAGCTTTCGAATTTTTGATTCAAATCACCATATATGCTATCCTTATTGACATTCAAGTTCCTCTCGGTCTGTTGGTGACCTTCTAGCATCCTTTTTAGCATAGCTTCCATCTTATCCTCTTGATGTGGTAGAGGTGGAGGTGCTTGTTGATAAACAGGCAGAGATTGCTGTTGAAAGCTGCCTGAATTTTAGTTTGGAACAAAGCTCACATTCCGGTTTCCTTGAAAACCATTCCCTCCAGCGTTTTGCACAAAAGCCTTATGGAAAAAACCTTTGTTGAACCCTTGATTATATCTTGGGTTGAACACTCTCTGCCTTGGCTATTGATATAGCTCACTTCTTTTTCTACAAATTGAGGTGCTTGAAGAGCAAAACAGTCCACTTCAATCTTCTCTACACCTTCAAACTGTTTCTGATTCTGATTATTGAGAAGTTGAGTAAGAAGAATTTTCAATTCAGCCAGTTATGAGGATTATGAATCAGATGATCTTCCCCTTTTATCCATATTTGGGCAATGATTACTGCTACTTGCAACTAAGTTACCTATAAGCTGATATGCTTCATACACTGGCTTGGTCATAAAATCTCCATTACTAGCTATATTCAAAGAAAGCCGATATTGATGCTCAATACCTCTGTAAAAGGTGTTCAGAAGATTCAGCTTGTAAAATCCATGGTGAGGAAAATCCCGAAATACTCCTTGAATCTATCCCAAGCTTCAGAAATACTCTGAGGAACCTTGACAAAACTGAGAAATCTGGTTTCTCAGATTATTATCCTAGTAAGAGTGTCGAACTGATTCAAGAACTTGGATTTACAGTCATCCCAAGTTTATATGGAGTTAAGTGGTAAAGACTTTAGCCACCTTAGAGCTCTATCCGCTAGAGAATGATTACAGAGCTTACAATTCATAAAGTCTCGAGGGACTCCATCAAGCTGGGCAGTGCTGCATATGTCCTCAAAGTTGTCTATGTGATCCATGGGGTGCTCAGTAGGAAGACCACAGAATTGACTCTGACGTATGAGCTTAATAATTTGGAACTGGAAATTATAATCCTGTCTCTGAGGTTAAAGAGGATGTAGAGCATTCCTATTAGCGAGGAAAGCTTTAGGGTTGTTAAAGTCTCCAACGAGAACCCTGTCTTGTTGAGGTGGGTGATTGAAAGCCTGTTCTAATGGGTCATTCAGCAAAATGATTGCAGGTTCCATCTGATTACCATTACCACCTCTTTGAACTCCATGTGGAACTTGATTGCCTAATTCTCCTCCTCCTATCGGATTGATAATTGTATTGTTTATCTCAGGAGGTGGGTAGTTGTTTAACCATATTTCATCAACTGGGATCCGACAAACTAGAGGGGTCGTTCGGATCTTCGAGAAAGAACGGATTAGGAATGAGGTTATCCTCCATCGTATTGGAGGATTGAGAATTCCTTCTCGTCTTTCTGATTGAGCGTTCTAGATCCAAGAGTTTCTTGTTACCAGGGCTGAGTAATTCCTTTGACTTGTTAGATCTCTGGATCATCAACCTATAAAAAGGAAAATCAAGAATAAAGAAACGCGATTAGTACTGTAAAAAGAAAATATCCTAGTATAAACTCTAAAGAAAACTTAAGAGGCACTATTGGTCCCCGGTAACGGCGCCAAAAACTTGATACACTCAGGTTTTAACCCAAATATATTCACTGCAAGTGCACAGCAAACACAATAGTATAAAAAGGATCAAATCCACAGAGACCAGAAAAGTACGACTCTCATTTCAAAATCGAGTTAAGCTAGAACATATTTAAAATGATGATTGTAACCGAGAAATGAAAACAACAATAAAATAAAAACGATTGTAAAAAAATTAAAGAAAGCGCTAGGCAATAGAGAATTCTGCAGGTATTCAGGTTAAAGGTCAAGTTTAACATGCAGGATTGATTACTGAAAATAATTCCCAACTCAAAAGACAACAATAGACTAATCTTCTCCTGAAGTATTTGACCCTATTATCGCATTACTAAAGACAAACTCCCGCCGTAATTAGATAATTCGATCATGCATTTTCATTCAGATTCGATAAGTTCATAAGCCCCTAAGACAATACTTCTGCAAGCAAAGACACTTATTCATCTAGATTAGATCAGACTTCTAAACCAAATCCCTTTGAGTTTATAATTCTAAGATCAATGAACTAGTTAGCTACTCTAATTCATGCACTAAGAACGAATCTAGATTGAGAACCTAACAAGTTTCAATCCATTCTATTAAACCCTAACGATTAACCTGGTTTCCCCTAGGAAAACCCTAAAACCTAACAAAGAGACTACTCAGACATGATTGCAAGAACATAAATCATAGATTGAGTAAACATTTGAGAATTAAAAAGCTAAATTGTATATAAAGAAATCAGAGTTCAGAAATCCTCTCAAATACAAATGTAGATCTCTTCTCTTTGAACTCAACGATAAAACTTGTTCTAAAACCTAATAAAACTTTTCTCTCTAAATTAATAAGCCAAAATGGATTTTAATAGTTTTGAAACAAATGAAAATAAAATCTAAATAATAAAAACTTAATGATAGATCTTGAGGTCAAATCCATCTTTTAGCTCGTTTCTCATTCTGCTCGACATAGGGGATCGATCGATCTAGGCTTCCAGGGACCGATCAATCCAATCATGGATCAATCGATCTAAACTTTCGCAAAACTCTAAGTGCGTTGGATCGATCGATCTATCCTTGTCTGAGATCATTCTTCATTTTGCACTTGAATTCTTCCAAAAGTCGTTCTTTTTGCTCTAGAGCGTCCCAAGTACCGAATTTTCTGAAAACATACTAAAAACATAGGTAAAACACTCGGATAACACTAAGTAATAGGTATAAATATCCACTAAAATGTGTTAAATTTGAGTGATATCAATATACCAATGCGGGAGAAACCAGTGCCATCATTACGTTATTTTCGAAGGCCTATAAACAATGTTCTTTTGGAGAAACTTTATATGATATTTTTTTATCCAGATATTATTGATTTTGGTTCATTTAATTGAAAAAATAAATTGACTAAGTCCCCAAAACCGAACCAGATCTCTTTAGATCTTTAAAAAATCTTGTGATTTGTGTTGTATTTTTTTCCTTAAATCTCGCATGTGTTTCCACCTTCGTCAACTTGTTAATCAAGTCTTCTCAGCTATATAAATGAGCCTCCCCTCATTCAAACACTCATGTACTCTTACCTTTAAAATCTCAGCAATCTCTCTTTCATTTTCTCTCTACTAAAAGTAAGTCATAATGGGACTATGTCGTAGAATTTTATGCCGTAAACTCTGAATATGAGTGTTTGCGAATTAGTTTCATAATGTTGTAATCTGAGTTTCTTTAGTCAGTCATAACCGTCACACTACGTAAGATATTTAGAATTAAGGAAATATATAATCGTCTCGACTCTGTTATGGTTTTCAAATCCTCTTTTCCAATCGTTTATCAAGTTGTTTATCGTATTTATGTAAATTCTTTTTCACATCCTACAAAAATTATTTGATCCAAATTTTCTGACAGTATTACTTCAGTTGATTGTAACTAAAGTAAGTCATAATGGGACTATGTCGTAGAATTTTATGCCGTAAACTCTGAATATGAGTGTTTGCGAATTAGTTTCATAATGTTGTATTCTGAGTTTCTTTAGTCAGTCATAACCGTCACACTACGTAAGATATTTAGAATTAAGGAAATATATAATCGTCTCGACTCTGTTATGGTTTTCAAATCCTCTTTTCCAATCGTTTATCAAGTTGTTTATCGTATTTATGTAAATTCTTTTTCACATCCTACAAAAATTATTTGATCCAAATTTTCTGACAGTATTACTTCAGTTGATTGTAACTAAAGTAAGTCATAATGGGACTATGTCGTAGAATTTTATGCCGTAAACTCTGAATATGAGTGTTTGCGAATTAGTTTCATAATGTTGTAATCTGAGTTTCTTTAGTCAGTCATAACCGTCACACTACATAAGATATTTAGAATTAAGGAAATATATAATCGTCTCGACTCTGTTATGGTTTTCAAATCCTCTTTTCCAATCGTTTATCAAGTTGTTTATCGTATTTATGTAAATTCTTTTTCACATCCTACAAAAATTATTTGATCCAAATTTTCTGACAGTATTACTTCAGTTGACTGTAACTAAAGTAAGTCATAATGGGACTATGTCGTAGAATTTTATGCCGTAAACTCTGAATATGAGTGTTTGCGAATTAGTTTCATAATGTTGTATTCTGAGTTTCTTTAGTCAGTCATAACCGTCACACTACGTAAGATATTTAGAATTAAGGAAATATATAATCGTCTCGACTCCGTTATGGTTTTCAAATCCTCTTTTCCAATCGTTTATCAAGTTGTTTATCGTCCTACAAAAATTACTTAATCCAAATTTTCTGACAGTGTTACTTCAGTTGACTGTAACTAAAGTAAGTCATAATGGGACTATGTCGTAGAATTTTATGCCGTAAACTCTGAATATGAGTGTTTGCGAATTAGTTTCATAATGTTGTATTCTGAGTTTCTTTAGTCAGTCATAACCGTCACACTACGTAAGATATTTAGAATTAAGGAAATATATAATCGTCTCGACTCCGTTATGGTTTTCAAATCCTCTTTTCCAATCGTTTATCAAGTTGTTTATCGTCCTACAAAAATTACTTAATCCAAATTTTCTGACAGTGTTACTTCAGTTGACTGTAACTAAAGTAAGTCATAATGGGACTATGTCGTAGAATTTTATGCCGTAAACTCTGAATATGAGTGTTTGCGAATTAGTTTCATAATGTTGTATTCTGAGTTTCTTTAGTCAGTCATAACCGTCACACTACGTACGATATTTAGAATTAAAGAAATATATAATTGTCTCGACTCCGTTATGGTTTTCAAATCCTCTTTTCCAATCGTTTATCAAGTTGTTTATCGTATTTCTGTAAATTCTTTTTCACATCCTACAAAAATTACTTGATCCAAATTTTTTCTGACAGTATTACTTCAGTTGACTGTAACTAAAGTTATTTCTTCGTATATCATAATGATTTTCTAAAATAATGGGTATATATTATGTTTTAAAATTTTAGTTTTGTAGAATAGTTTAGTTAGGATGTGACAGGGAAAATTATAGTGTAATTTTATTAATTAGAATAATAAAATGCAATTTAGATAATTAAAAATTTAATAAAGGGGAGATGACAAAAAAGAACATTCAATAGAAAGNGGGGAACACGTTTTCTACAAGAACTAAAAACTAATGATAAAATATAAAAGAAAATAAAAATAGAGACGATTTAATGGCAAACAGTTACACCATGGTCATTTATTTTAATTCCATCGTCTTTATTTTTTTTTTTGTCAACAACTATATATATTAATACTTAATGTAACAGTTTAATAAAAGAGTTGGAATTTTGACTTCTACCATTTACAGCTAGACCATCAACTATAACTAAATAGTCTCTTTGAATATTAGCAAACTGAGATACAACAAAAGACTTTGCTAAGGAAATTATATCTTGCATAATGATAGTAAAAGCCTTTTGCCGAATTTTGCCGAATTTCTTCTGAGCTGGAACCATGATAAAATCGTTGAAGGAGAAACATTAGGTAGTGACAATCATTCCTGACCTTAAAGGTAGAAAAACCTAGACTATTCATTTGTCTAAGCCCTCCTTGGAGAGCCATTGCTTCTACATCCATAGGAGATGCCCCATGAAGCATTGAGGAATAGCCATAAGCAACCAAATTGCCTTCCTTTTCCAGCAGCCAAACGATACCAATTATGTCTTGAGGTCCCAGCCAAGATGCATCTGTGAAACACAATGATTCAGCATGAGATGTCATAGGTAATTTAGAAGTATTCCCCTGAAATACTCTATGTTCTTGAAAGACATCTTTCCATTGATGATAATCAGAGACAACTTTATTAATTATCTCAGGGATACTCCATCTAAGACCATTGAAAATGAGATCATTTCAAGTTTTCCATATCCTCTATAACAGATAAGCTGAAAAATCTTTGGAGATTTCAGAAGATGGAGCTGATTATAACCTGTTGCAGATTAAAGAGATGATCATCTGTAAGTGAGATGTCTGAACTATGCAAAAATGGTGTCAACTCCCATATTTCCTTAGTAACTCTACAACCAAAACACAGATGACTAATACTCTCTGAAGCTCCACCACAAAATTGACAATTAGGACCCATTATGATGTTTCTCTTCCGGAGCTCAATACCAACTGCCAAACCTTTATGTACAAATTTCCAAAGGAAGTGCTGAAGTTTAGGTTGTATTTGAAGTTTCCAAAGGGTTCTAGATATATCAATGACATGGGGTGGGATAGGAGAATTTTTACATGAGTTCAAAGCCACATGATAACCTGTCCAGACATTATAAACACCTGAACTCGAAATATTGCCAAATTGGCTTGTCTATGTGACCCATAATTGAAGGTTGTAATGATTGTAACAACTGTGCATCTTGAGGATCTAATTTTTTTCCTAACTTTAGTGGATACCATTCTATCCATTTGGTTTGAAAAGATCATTAACTGTTGTATCAAGATATAATGTAGAAACAATATGAGTTACATGGGAGTAAATTTCCTTTGGTAACCACTTATCCTTACATATGCGTATTCTCTTACCATTATCCAGGACCTAGTATATATGTTGTTTGAGAAATGTTAGGCCTTTATGAACACTCCTTCAAGCATAGCTTAGCTTTGATCTCAACTTAGCATCTAATATTGAAGATTTTTGAAAGTATTTTGATTGAAATACCTTAGAAAGTGGGGAATTAGGATCAGACATCATCCTCTATCCTTTCTTAGCCACTAAAGCCAGATTGAAAACAGCCAAATCTTTGAACCTCAAACCTCCATCAAATTTTCTTCTTGTTATTTTCTTCCATGAAATCCAGTTTATCTTGCCTTTTTCTGTACAAGAGCTCCACCAAAAGTTTCTCATTAACCTTGTCAACTTCTGAAGCAATGTAACTGGAAAAATATAACATGACATTAAGTAAGCTGGTATTGCATGAACAACTGACTTTAATAATGTTTCTTTCCCTGTACCAGATAGAAATTTAGTGGACCAGTTACTTATTTTCATCTTAACTCTTTGAATGATAGAAGCAAAAACATCAATCCTATTTCTCCCAACTATTTCAGGCATTCTCAATTACTTCCCAAAGCCTCCATTTCTGGTTACTTGAATAATGGTACGAACCATGTTTCTAGTGTTCAAAGGACAGTGATGACTATAAATTACTGATGATTTTTGAAAATTCACAAGCTAACTTGAAAGGCGACCATACAGCTGAAGTCTCTCTTTAAGATATCTACAATCACTCTCATATGCTCTAGTATAGATTAGGCAGTCATCTGCAAACAACAAATGTGAAACTTCAGGTCCACTACGACTTGCCTTAAAACCTTTCATAAGCTACCTAGTAATTAAATTTTGCAGAAGATAAAACAGCCCTTCTGAACCAATTAAATACAAGTATGGTAAAATTGGATCATCCTGCCTAATACCAGTGGTAGGTTTAATGTGACCATAGGGAATTCCATTATGCAGTACTGAAAAAGTGGGGGAAGATATGCATTCATAGATCCGGTTGCACCAAATATCATTAAAGCCTAACTTATGCATCATAAACCTCAAAAAGGTCGTTGTACTTAACCATAAGCCTTTGTTATGTCAAGCTCCAGGGCCAGGGAAGGTATTTTACGCTTTCTAGTGGTTAGTGAGTGATGTAGCTCCTGAGCTATTAAAATATTATCAGTTATCTTTCTCTCAGGTATAAAGGTTGATTGGTTTATTTATATGCTTTTGTGCAGAAAAGGCTTTAGTCTATTTGCTAATATCTTGGATATCAATTTATATTGAACATTAGCCAGACTGATTGGTATGTAGATTCATGGGGGTTTTGTATCTTGGGTATCAGAGAAAGGTAAGTGTGATTTATACCAGGTGGTAAGGCAGTGGTTTGAAAGAAACCATCAATGTAAGCACAAGTTTTCCCCTTAATTGTTGACCAATGGTACTTGTAAAAATCAGCTGTGAATCTATCTGGGCCTGGTGCCTTATCTTCTCCCATTTGATGCAAGGCTAGAGATTTCTTCATCTATAAATGGTCTAGTCAGGGTTGTATTCATTGTAGAGGTAACACGAGGATGCACTGAAGAGAAATAATTATAATATGAAGGCACAACAACATTTGAGGAAGAGAAAATATTAGTAAAAAAAGAGATAAATACTTCCTGAACTTTAACATGATCACTATGTAATCTTCCATTCTCATCTTGAACAAGTACAATACGATTGTTGGTACAATGTTGCTTCATTTAGGAGTGGAAATAGCGAGTATTCTTATCTCCACTCTGCAGCCAGAGGGATCTACTCTTGAGTCTATAGTAAGATTCTTCCTGATGGTAAGCTTTGACCAATTTAGCCTTGATCTCCTTAATTAGATGGATATCCAAAGATCTTTGAGAGTAAAGGAAATGAAGTTGCTGCTGAAGCTGAATGAGAGTCTGGCTGGAATTATGATGATGGGTCTTTTTCCAAGCTGAGAGGCCCTATCTACAGTGAGTAAGTTCTATAGGAAAATCTGATGGTGATAGATTTTGGCAGTTGGAATCCCAGATTCTTTGTAATTTTTGATGGACTGCAGGATTGTTTCATCTGTTGTCATATTATCTGAATATAAGTTCCTTAGCTTTGAGTCCGCTATCCCGAGCATGATTTTCCTACCCCGGAGACGAGAAAGGACATAGTAAACGAAGAAATGCTTCGGGGAGTTGAAAATAGTCTTCATGTCCATTTGGTTGAGCTTTAGTCAAGAAGTTTAACAAAAGCAGAAGGAAAGAGCTCTAGCCAGTCAACATTTTCTATAACTCGATCAATCCTAGTCTTAATTGAGTGAGTATACCTCTTACCACACCTGGTAAATGCACCACCATAACTTCTAACATCTTCAAGACCTAGAGCACTTATCATTGTTTTGAAAGTAACAAAAGATCATTCACTGCGTATTGGACCCCCTTCTTTTTTTGATTGGATTTTATGTCATTGAAACCCCCAAGATAGAGGTGAGGAGAGTTGGTTATACCTGTACTGCCTCAGTTGAGACTCATTGAGTGCCATAGCTGATTTCTTTCATAACGTGAAGGTGGCCCATAGACATATGTAAGCTTGAAATAACTACCATCAGCCTTTAACAAAAAATCATTGTGGGTACTAGAAGTGATTTGAGGAAGCTCAATATCCACATTAGATTTGACTCAACACGAGGCCTACTGGAGGAAACCTCATCTTCAACAAAATAGTGCTCTACTTTCCTTTTATGACTGGTTTCTGCAATGAATTTGCCTCTTCTCTACATATTGGTAAGAGCTGGAACAATATGAACATCAGATAAGGCATTCTGATATGGCACTAGTATATGTTGTTCCAAACAGATATACTCAGGGACGTCTGCATCTTGATCCACATCACATGAGTTTTCATCATGGCTAAGGCTTCCGCACTTGAAACATAACTTTAGAAGTTTGTCAAATCTGAAACAAATTAAGGTAGGAGCACCAGACCTTTCAAACTGAATATAGTGCACAAATATCAATTTACTTGTAGTGTCCATGGTGATCTTTTCCCAAGCCTCTGCTGGCTGATCATTCATAGGTTCTTGGAGACGTACATTATCAACAACTACGAGATTTTGACTTATCTCCCGAATCATAACATCATCTCTATATTCATCAGGAATGTCCAGGAACTAAACCTAGAAGGTTTGCAGATAATCTGGAAAAATGCTCCTTGTCCAACGATCTACAATGAACATCCAATCTTTAAAACACCAAGGACCTAATCAATAACATTGATTAATGCTCTGATTTAAAGTAGGTCTGCATTATTTGCTCATCAAGGACATGACTTGTCACTCTGTCTTCGAGTTTCCAAGCCCTTGGCATGGTTTGCTTGAGTGCATGAATTTTCTGTTGATGAGGATTAATTCACTTGACAACCAAACTCAGTCGATACTCTCATCTCTCTACCTCTAACCATCAATAGTAGGCTGAAATGGTAGCCGATTGGAGCCTAGTGAGAGATTCTGAAAAATCTTCCATAAGGCATTTGCCATGATGAGAGTTGAGACTAGAGGTGATTGAGAAAAATGAAGAACTTATCTGAGAGACTATGATGGAATAGACAGTGAGATCATGTAGGAGGATCGAGTAATAAAATTGAGATCACGAGATAACCACGAGAAGAAGCTTAGAACCGCAAAATACGGAGACTGAAAACAAGGAGTTCGGAAGTTAATCGGAAGAATAACCGGAAATCACCCAAGAGAGAGAAAATCTTATGTCAAACAATTGGGTTTACTCCCAATTCCGTCGTCTCTATTCTCTACCCTTGGGTAAATCATCATACTTTTTAAAAATTTCATGACCTTGTTGACTTTTCTGTATTTATGATAGTAAAAGCAGTAAATATTTTTAAAATTTTTTGAGCTAATAAGCGAGAAACCCAATATAGATTACATAGTAGGTAAATGACCATTTTTTGTATAATTAGTTAATTGGGAATATATATGGGGCATATATCTCGATTGTGCCCCTAAAATAGTCCACGTGGCGAAAATATGTGCACTGTGTATCACAGAGGAGAGATGTTGTCAAGTGGCTAATTGATCACTGTTGACGTCCCGTTCATTGGTCTATTCCTTATCCTAACCAAACATTTTTTGTTATTTGAATTTCCCCCACGAATGCTTCATCTTTATTGCAAAGATCTATATAACTGCTAATACACAAGTTATATCTCTACAAAAAAAAAAGAAAAAAATTATGAGGACTGTATACCTAACTCAGCACTTGTGGATTAGTTCATAATATTTACAATGGTAAGCTACTTAGTATATTTTTCATTTTATCCATAATGTGCGAAAACTAATATATTTTTCTCTCACTACAAACATTTTGATTGCAATTTTTTTTCTGAAAAGTATGAATTGGGTATCTTTTTGTCGGTGAGGGGTGTTTTATTGTCGTTTCTTTAATGAAGTTTATTAAAGTTATGAATTTCGTCATTTGGGCAGGATGAAAACTAATCCATAAAGCATGAGATATAAAGAAAAAATGCTGAAAACGAAAAAAGGATAAGTAAGAAAACGAAAAAATGTTGAAATCTAAATCCAAATCCGAGATAAGTAAACCCAAAAGCATGAAATCTAAACCCAAATCCAGGATAAGTAAACCCAAAAGCAGGAAAACTAAACCCAAAACAAGGAAAACTAAACCCAAATCCAGGAAATGGAAACCCAAAACCATGTAAAGTAAACCTCAATTCCATGATAAATTAACCAAAAAACCATGAAAAGTAAACAAAATAAATTATAATAATAAAAAAAAATTCGTATATTGGTTACCATTTACAGTATACTGACTATGTTTAATAACAACGGAGAAACTTATAACTCAATATCCTGGTTATCTTTTACAATATACTAAACCTCAAACCAGGAAAAGTAAACCTAAAACCATCAAAATAAACCCAAATCAACAATATGTGTACCCAAAAACATGAAAATTAAACCAAAATCCATGAAAACCAAAAGAAATAAATTATAATAATAATGAAAAATGTATACTAGTTACTCTTAATGTATATTGACTATTAATAGTAACAAAGCAGAAACTAACTACTAAATATACTGGTTACCTTTTATAATATACTAAACTAAAAACCATGAAAAGTAAGCCCAAAACTATAAAAATAAACGAAATTTTTTATAAAATTATGAAATAACTAAGTATACTGGTTACCTTCTACAGTAATAAAACTATCAATACAATCAATGGTGTAATTTTTTTTGAAGCTTAGAAGTCAAGATCTAGTGACACTTGTTATTGAAACCTGCACAAATTAAATAGGAGAAAATGGTCGTTCAAGCTATTTCAAATCAGGAAAGGAAAGAAATGCGGATATATCTTAGTTTTCCATACTTGGACCTTGTAAATCTTGTTGCTACAACTATACAATTTTGATGTTTTTTTAGCAATATGACAATGTCGTATCAGTATCCAGAATGGATGGTTGTTGGAGAAGACACTCCAGCAGATCCTCATTCATTATAGACAATCATTCTATACATGAGTTTGTGCATATGCGGAGAGAAATTGAGGAAGTAGACCTGTTTGTTACTATAAAACCATAAGAATATGAATCTTCGCGTCGTAATGATTATTGTATATGGGATCGGATCCCGAACTATGAAAGGTCGACTAACGAGGACGATACAAGTAGCAGTGAGGAGAGGTTCATTATAGAGGATCATGATTTGCGATGGTTGCTTATGAGGGAGAAGGATAAGACAATACTTCAGAACCTTTCACCCCTAATCAGTGTCCGCCAACCACAAACGAATCAGACAATGTTGTTGTTTTAGATGGAGGTGATACAGGTGAATTTACTACTTCAGCATGTGTTTTAACTACCAATAACGATAGAGGGAAATGACCACTATGCCCAGAGAATGAAAGTAATGCCCCCCAAGATAGGATATGAAAATGTTACCTCTACAGCAAGATATGGTGGGTACGAGCACTGATGTTCCACAAAACGCTATTTTAATCGAGAGAGAACACCATTAAGTTGCAAGGTGACTGTTTGAAACGTCATCAGAATCAACCAACGATGAATCCGATGGCGAAGGCAACCAGCATTTAGAACTTGCTCTTGCCCTTGGGTACAGGATGATGAATCACATCAGAATGTGTTTTTTCAAGACATCAATGACCCCGCAATGTTTACTCGCGTTGCACCTCCTGTTTTTAATGATTTATGTATCGAATGTACGCTTAAGTGAGAGTAAATACTTTTTTTACTGGCTACAGAGATCAACAAAAATATTGTATACCAAGGAATACTATTTTTTTTTAAATTAAAAAACTAAAAGGTCACGAAAACAAAATAATCTGACAAAAGTTGTTGTGTTTATTAATATAATGGATATAGAATATTATATGAGATGAATTTGAGTAATATTAGTTATAGTTCCAAAGGGTTTATATATATATATATATTCAGTTTAGGATCTAGTGTTAAGGTTTACGAATTTGAAATTAAAAAACTAAAAGGTCACGAAAACAAAATAATCTGACAAAAGTTGTTGTGTTTGTTAATATAATGGATATAGAATATTATATGAGATGAATTTGAGTAATATTAGTTATAGTTCCAAAGGGTATATATATATATATATATCAGTTTAGGGTCTAGTGTTAAGGTTTACGAATTTGAAATTAAAAAACTAAAAGGTCACGAAAACAAAATAATCTGACAAAAGTTGTTGTGTTTGTTAATATAATGGATATAGAATATTATATGAGATTAATTTGACTAATATTAGTTATAGTTCCAAAGGGTTTATATATATATATATCAGTTTAGCTTCTAGTGTTAAGGTTTACGAATTTGAAATAAAAAAACTAAAAGGTCACGAAAACAAAATAATCTGACAAAAGTTGTTGTGTTTGT
>OVBE01008498.1:0-17124 GCA_900406425.1 Iberis pinnata | reverse complement strand
GATTCACATATTATATTATATATATATATATATATATATATATATATATATATATATGTATATATAATGACTACCGGGGTGTTATTAGTTATGAAGTTTTAATGGATTTTAAAATTCAAATAAAATCACGTATTATTCGTTAAATTCTAATTAAGACTTTGATTATTTATGGTTTCTAAAGTAGTTTTTAGATTTTGTTTTTCAAAAACAATTATTTAACCCAATCAAGATTTTGAGAAAATAAATTTCCTAAATTATAGGAAAACTAGTTTTTTGAAAAAATACCAACTTTAAACAAAAACCAAAATCTCACTTTTTTGGGTTTCTAGTCAGTGTAACTTTATTCTTTCAAATGCCAGTTTTTTTTTTAACATATTTTTAAAGATATTACAAGTTAATGATATAATTTATAACAAGTTCCTATTCTTAAGATTGTTTTAAAAATTATTTAAAACAATCATGATGATTTTTTTGGGTTAAAAAATCATGATAATTTTTTATTTCTAAAATTTACATGAATATTATTTTTCAACAGATTCCTATTCTTTAGATTGACTTATTTTGCATGAAATTATAAAAATAATTATTTTTTAAAAAACAATAATATTAAAAAATAAAATTTTCTAATAAAATAATTGATTTATAACATATTATTGATTGTCGATTTTTTTTACTTTAGAATCTTTTTATAGAAAAATACTATAATGCCTTAAGAAATATTCAATTACCAATTTTTAGTTTGTTATTGTTTTAGCAACCACTAAATTTGGACATTAAGTGTCTATAAAGAAACTTGTTTTGGGTTATTACATGATATTCTTCGCTACGCTCAATTATTGAACACATATTTGATATTTAGAAAGGAAAATAGCGGGTTTTAAGAGAAAAGTTAGGGTATGGCATACATGTTCAACGAAAGGTTATTGCAGCAACAATGACGTTAGACAATTTTATTAGGTTATCAAAATTACGAGATGTTGATTTTGATTCAGAACATATACAAAATAATATAACTGAAGAAGGTCACTGTTTCGATGAATATGAAGGCCAAAATAATATTTCAATGCAATATATGGAAGGAGTTCGAGATGAAATTTCAAGAATATTATGGGAAGCTCGATAAAGATTTTAATCTGTATTTTTTCAATAATAACATAAATTTATATGTATTTTTTAATAATTATGATAATTTTGATATTTTTGTCATAAATAATATTTTAGTTAGAAAATTGAATTTATAATAAGTTTTAGCATAAAAACTTAATTTATATCAAAAACATGAAATTCACATTTATTAAAATTCAAAATATACCATTCAAGATTTTGTAAAAACTAGAATCCAAAAACCAAAATCCAAAAATTAGCAAACATTCATGGCCTAAAATCCAGTGTTATTCCTTTAGTGATTTGTATTTGGATTTTAAAATCCACTTTGTATTTTGGTGGATTTAGAAGTGTTTTAAAGTTAAAAAATACAAAGAACCAAATTCAAACTTCAATCATGGTATTTCAAAATCCAATGATTTCAAAAACCATATATTTCCAAATTCTTATGGATTTACAAATCCATTAAAAAACCATAACCAATAACACCCCCTACGTTGAATGAAAACCTATGGCTAAATCAATTGCATATCAAGACTTTACATATGTGTTAATTTTTTTCTTAATACGCCCCCTCAAGATGAAGGGAATTGAGTCGCGCCAATCTTGGACCGTGCGTGTTGAAATAAGAGTCGAGATAGGGGTTTCGTCAAAGCATTTGCAAGTTGATCCATAGTTGAGACATGAGACACTCGTAACTTGTTGGACTCAGCCTGATTTATATTGAAATGATAGTCAACATCAATATGTTTCATTCAAGGATGAAACACCAAATTAATGCAAAGATAAGTAGCTTCGATATTATCGCAATACTAGATAGGTGAAATAGATAATCGGAGCCCAATATCCTTGAGAATAGATTCGAGATAGCATATTTCTGAGGCTGCATTTGCTACAACCCTATACTCGGCCTCCGTAGATGACCGAGAAACACCCCCTTGGTTTTTGGAAGACCATGATATGGGAGTAAAGTCAAGATAAATAATATATGCTTTTTTGGATGTATATTAATCAGCATAACTAGCCTAATCCAAGTCCGTAAAAACGTGTAGAGTAAGTGATGAACTAGTCTTAAAATGAATATCATAGATTAACATCCCAACCAAATATTTGAGGACACGTTTTTCAGCCCGTATACGTTCAGTTGTGGGCTTATGCATGAACTGAGATAAGCGATTAACAACATAGGAATTATCTGATCGAGTAAACGCGAAATACCGTAAGCTGCCAACAATGAAGCGATAAACTGAACGATCAGAGAGCTTATCACTTGCAGAGAAGGAGAGTTTTGGAGACGTTGGCAGAAGAGTTGTAACTGGTTTTTCATCTTGCATATATGTCATGTTGAGAAGATAAAAATGTGCGGGTAGCCTCGTTGCCAAGAAAGTAGTCCAAGTCTTTCGGCTTTTTTAATGCTAAACCTATAAGACATAAGCTTGAGAATCCAATTGACAAGAAACACATCACTTCCAGTGGTGATAATATCATCAACGTAAACCAAGAGATAAGCCACATGTTGTTGAAATCGATAGACAAATAAAGACATATTTGCCATCGAATTTGTAAAACCACGCCAGAGAAGATGAGATCTTAGGGAAAGATACCACGACCTCGACGCTTGCTTGAGACCGTAAATTGGTTTCTTCTAGCGGCAGACATATGAAGGATGTTCACGGTCTTGAAAACCAGGAGGTTGACTCATAAACACTTCTTTGGTTAATGTCCATGTTGAAAAGCGTTGTTGACATCTAATAGCTTAATCGCCCAAGAATTTTTGATAGTAAGCTTTAGGATAAGACGAATGGTGGTTTTCTTTATTACTAGACTGATTGTTTCACTATAATCAACACCATATCTCCGATGAAAACTACAAGCAACAAGATATGCTTTATAACGATACCGAGCCATTAGGAAGAAACTTCAGAGTAAAGACCCAACAACACATGATTAAATTCCGAGACGGTGAAGGAGGTACCAATTCCCATGTGCAATTGCGGGTGATCAAAAATTCGTCGGGCATTGCCCTACATCAATATTCATCTCGCAAAGCTTGAGTGAAAGTTTTCAGTTGAATGGAAGATGCAGGTTTGGTAGTCATGGTAAGTTAGTATTTGGAATTTTTCTGGGTGATACGATTCTTGGCTCTTGTGTTCATGGGATGGTGATTATGATCAACACCATATCTCCGATGAAAACCACAAGCAACAAGATATGCTTTATAACGATCTACCGAGCCATTAGGAAGAAACTTCAGAGTAAAGACCCAACAACACATGATTGAATTCCGAGATGGTGAAGGAGGTACCAATTCCCATTTGCAATTTCGGGTGATCAAAAATTCGTCGGACATTTCCCTATATCAATTTTCATCTCACAAAGCTTGAGTGAAAGTTTTCAGTTGAATGGAAGATGCAGGTTTGGTAGTCATGGTAAGACAGTATTTGGAATTTTTCTTGGTGATTCGGTTCTTGGCTCTTGTGGTCATGGGATGGTGATTATGATGTTGAATAGTATTGGGAATAAAGGTGGACGAAGGCACAATTGTTGATTGAGTAGTTGTGACAGCTGGTAGATTGAGGTGTAAGGAAGATTCAACGTGGGTTTGGTAGTGAGTAGATGGGCTTGAATTAGGTGGTAATGAGGCTGAGTGTATTTGGGCCAAATTATGTGGGCCATAAGTGTGGTGGTGAATAAGAGTTGGAGTCTGGGCCCTGGGTTTAGGCCCATTTTGTGGTGTAGCAGTGGGCTTAAAGGGATATGAAAAAGAAAAATAGTTAGAGTTACAAGGACATACATGTGGAGATAAGACAGCGTGAGGAGATGTTGGAGAAGGCGGTGGTGGAGGATCAGAGCTCGGAGGATCTGTTACCATTGGAGTCGACTGTGTGAGAGGTATATGAGTGACCGAGAGTTAAAGTGAAGAAAAAGCAAAGGCGTCTTCATCAGATGTCGGCGATTTCCTCAGCTGAGCAAATAGACTCGTGGTCTCAGCAAATTGCACATTTTGAGACACATAAACTCGACCAGTAGACACATGAAGGCATAGGTAGGTAGATTGAGTGTTGGAGTAACCTATGAAGACACAAAGCAGAGAGCAATCATTAAATTTATGCTTACCGTAAGAACGGAGCAACATAAAATAGTGTGAACCAAAGACTCGTAGACGTTGTAGGTTTGGCGGAGTGTTAAACAATTTTTGATAAGGTGTCTGATTTCCAATCGTTTTCTTTGGTAGTTAATTTATTAGATATGCAACAGTAAGAAACGTATAATGCCAATATTCTTCTGGAACAAAAGTAGTACTCAAGAGAGTGAGACCCATCTCTACGAGGTGACAATGTTTCCGTTCTGAGACATCGTTGTGCTCCGTACTGTGAGGAGGATACATCAAGTGGGAAATAGAATTAAGACTTCATACTACGTACTCTCCTCCATTGTTTGTAAATATGGTGCCAATTCTTGTCTGGAATATGTTATTAACTAATGCTTTGTATACATCAAAAACATACCTAACTTGAGATTTCTTTAGCAAAGGATACTGCCATGTGTATTGAGAAAAATGATATACAAAAAGCTAATAATATTTGTGATTGGCAGTAGAGTAAATCAGAGATGTCTAGACATCGCTGAAAACAACTTCTAATGGACGAGTAGAGGTAATGCTAGATTGAGAAAATGGCAGTTTATGTGTTTTATTGATTAAACAATCCGAAAAAGGTGTATGAGGTTTTGACTGAGAAAAAATAGGTAGATGAAAATGAAAATAACATGTTGAAGAACAGAAGAAGATGGATGGCCTAATCGAAAATGCCAAGAGGAAAATGTTGCACGATATGTGGAAGAGGTAAACAATGCTGCAAACTAATTTTTCTTGACCGACTGCTCATATAACTCATTCTTTGTTTTTCCTTGGAGTAACAGATCCCTCGTACTGTGATCCTTCACTTGAAAAGAAGCAGGAAAGAATTCAACAGAAATCCTGTTGGAGTTGTATAGGCGATAAACAGAGATAACTTTTTTTTTTGTACTTGAGGTACTTACAAAACTTGATGCAAAGCTAAACTTTTTTAAGTAGAGGGCAGTAAAGTAGAACTAATATGTGTGATAGGCAAAGTGTTGCCATCAGCTATCGTTAAATCTTCTGATCCATTGTAGGGATGATGCAGGGAGAGGTTCTCAGGATTTGTAGTTACATGATGAGATGCAACACTGTCCAATAACCCATTGTTTGTATTGTAGTTGGATGCCTCTGCCATATTGGCTGTTGGACGACAAAGAGAAAACTGATTCTGCTGAGAGGACTGAACAGACTGATAGTTGAGAAGTTGTGGGCCTCTCTTAGCGCTATAACCTTGGATACCACAAATTTAACACTTACCAAGGTATGAACGAGATGAGTGATTCTCATACCTGTTAGATTGGGGTTGTGTATGCCACTGGGAATTGGTGAACGAACGAGAGTAATTGTTAGCATTATTATTCTACTTATGACGAGGTTGGGTTCGTTGATGTTGTACCATGTTAGCTGTAGCAGGAAGGACACCAAAGGAAGACGACTGTTGAGCCAGTAGAGATTGTAGTTTGGACTCATAGTTAAGAAGTTTCTTATGCAACTCAATAAGAGTAGGAGGAACTTCTCTGCCTTCTATTTGTTCAACAAGAGGTTTGTATTTCTATGTTAAGCCTTCGAGAATGAACACAATTTAATCTTCATGATCCGCTGGTTTGCCCTAGATAACTAACTGATCCATCTTGGTTAAGTGGCCTTGAATGTATGCATCAATTGCTTTGGTATTTTTCTTCCAACTTCTGATTTGAGACTTCAATTATTTTATGTGACCACAACTTAGTTTGGCGTAGGTGGACGCCAAATTTTCCTAGATATGAGCAACGTATGTGACCTGAGAGACAAGGGGCTGGATCGTTGCAGAAATAACACCTATCAACGTACTGAAGATGAGTCGATTCTGACGTTCCCAGAAATCAAACTCAGGGTTGTCCTGACAGACATCATTGACCATAATGGTTGGAGATGGTGTTGGATTAGTTCCATCAAGGTGGCCAATAAGGCCATGACCATGAATCAAAGAGAAAACCTGGAGGCTCCACATGAGGTACTCAGTAGAGGTAAGTTTAGATACATTACCCATGTTAATGTTGAGAAGAACTTGAGAGTTGAAGGTGATGGTGTCTGAGACAGTAGGAGATGGGCCGGAGGTTGACATTGGTTGCAACGACGACTATGTTTGATATAATAGGGTTTTGTGTTTTCTGTTGTTGTTGTTGTTGATATATTAGTAAGTTTAGGATCGAGAATATGTTGATACCATATAGAGTTGTGGAGTTGTATATCTTATCATCATTCACATATTATATATATATATATTGACTACATTGAATGAAAACATGTGTCTAAATCAATTACATATCAGTTGCATATCAAGACTTTACATATGTGTTAATCTTTCCTTAATACTATTCACCAAATTTTCAATAGCCGATGTTTACTAATGACTTGGATGTGAGTTTTCTCCTTTCACACCATAAATATGAAATTTGAAAGATCATATTTTTTGTGCGTCTATATGACTGACTAAAAAAAAATTCATGGTTGAGTTAAGTATGAAGCAAAACAAGTCTTATAATTTGGTAATCTAAAATAAAAATAGATTGTATTATATCATTTTACAAAAAAGTGATGAATTAATTGTTTTTTATATTTAACAATTTATAAAATAAAAATTAGACTGCAAATTCATGTTTGTTCTGTTTGAACTTGTAATTAGCTCTTGAATGTGTATTTATTTTATGAATTTTAATAATGTATATGTGTAAGGGTAAATGTGTTAGTGTAAATACAACTTATAATATAGTGATTTGTGTTAATGTTGTTCTAAATTTGAATATAGCTTGTTGCAATATTTATGTTGTTTGAATAATATGTACATGTTTTAACAAAAGAAAAAAAATGTACATGTGTCCTTGTTCTATATGATGATGTGTTTAAAGAAGGAGAGAGCATATAGTATATTCTTATTTGGTGACGATCTCGTAAGACATGGTCCATTCAATATGTTCGACGAGATTCGTATAATATATTATGTTAGCTTATTATATCTTTTCTCATTTTTGGTTGGTCCACTAGTACATCGCTAAATAACAAGTTTTCTTTTTCTTGTCAAATAATAAAGCACGATGATAACAAATGTTAATAAAATAGTGGGCCGTTCGTGGGCCGATATGGTGCAAGTGTGCGATTACATCCGACCCCGGCCCATTTTAGCCGGCCCATCTCACCATATTATATGCCTAGTGACACTAATTTACTATTGCAAATAGAGCCGTTTGGTCTTGTGTGTACAGAAGAGTCGCTATTTTGGGGAAAAAAATAGTAGGATAATATATCGTATTTTTCAACTTTTATTTTATTTTATTATAGTTGACCAATCTAATAAACCAAACCTTATTGAAGGGAAATTTTGCCCTTATATCATAAGTAGTTAGATTTGATGTATAATTTGGTAAAAATACAATAAAGTATGCCACACATTTAAAACCATCTCCAATATTGTTTCATTTTTTCACTTTTTAATTCATTTTGAAGTAAAATATTTTTCGATAGTGTTTAATTTTTTGCTTCATTTTTTTGAAGTAAATAATAGAGGAAGCTCGGCTCAATACATGTAAACTTGAGTATGGTCAATCGAATGAGACGGAATAATATTTGACCTAGCTACGACTGGTTTCGGAAAAACCTGATCAAAAGATAAAATATTTAAGATAAAAAATATTAGTTTAAAATCTTGTAATATAAAAAAATCTATGATATATTTTGTTACAAGTAGTAATAAATATCAAAAATTTTTGGACTAGTTAAGGATGTGAACTAGTTTAACCTCTACAACAATTGAATAATAATTTTATTTAGATTTGAAAAGTCACAAAACGCGATTTAATTTAAATCTAGTCATTCACAACTAGATGACAACATTTAAAAGCTCAATACATATCTATAGCTGTTTGTTTAGAACTGCACATAATATACAAGTTAAGTCTTTTTTTAATGAGCAATTGAGTCAATGAAACTTTGAATGTTAACTCATAAAGCTTTTCCAAACAATCTCTCCGGATCAAGTTAGAACAATTTGAAGTTAGTACCAAACTATCAATTTGTAGTTGTGTAGTANGGGGGGGGGGGGGGGGGTGCATGTGGACAAATGTGAAAAAATGACAAAACATAAAAAATAATTGCAGAGAGATACACTTATAGTTATACACGTGCAGAAGAGATATGTCCCCTTTGGTCACACAACATGTTTCCATGTCTTCACTAAAGATAAAACCAATTAGATGATGGGTTCTTTATTTTTATGTCTCGATTTAACATTTATATGTAACTCACACTCTCTGCACGTGTGTGTGTCTATACGAAACTAGAAATTACGAACCAAATCTATGCAACACTATCATTATAATTAAGCACATATGAAAAATTAAAATTAAGAATATATGGATTACAGGAAGGATAACACACAATATTTTTTTATTGTATAAAGTATGGATATTATTAAGCACTGATTAAATTGTCATAAACATATGTATTTTGGAAGAGGAGCAAATGACTTATTATTTATCGTTTTTAATGCTTCTTCATATAGACTAGAATTTAAACATAATTTTTTTGTTTGACAAATGTAAAACCTATTTTTTAAAAATGTAAACTATTGAATCGGTCTATATTATAATTCATAATTTTGATAGTATTTTTATTATGGGATAGTAATAGTACGATCACCATAAACAAAATTAATATACATTTTAATTATAAGTGTGAAGAAACCTCCATCTCAAACAGAAGTTTTGATCTCAACAATTAGAAAAGTAAATGAGCTTCATATCAAAGAAGACATGTCCAAAGGAAATCCTTCTAGAAGCACTCACTCACACTCCTCACACTCACACTCGAAACACACTATAAAGATGATGAAGACACCTCATCAATCCATACATTTGTCTAACAAATTCGATTCTCTTTGTCATTGTACAATCATGGTACAATGATGAGCTAAGGGACAACTTACACTAAAGAACAAATCTTTCCTTTCTCTATATTATGTAATCGAGTGTAATGAGACATTTTTATCAATGAAATCATAAAGTTATCATCTACATATCTTAGCCTTCAAGGCCTCTATCATTCTACTTTCATGGTATCAGAACCATGGAAGGCAACAATGATAACTTTTCTTTGGATATCTATCAATGTGTTACACTAAAACTTTGCTCCTCAAACTATCTTCCTTGGAAAACTCAGTTTGAGTCTTTTCTATCCAACCAATCTTTGATCGGATATGTGACTGGAGCTACTGTGAAACCAGCCTCAACTACGGTTGTCCGGAATGGTGATGTGGTCATTGAATAGCCGAATCCAGAGTTTACAAGATGGGTACAAAGAGACCAGCTAGTGAGGGCCTGGATCTTTGGCACTGTGTCTGAAGAATCTTTAAGAGCAGTTTATGGTATGCAGACTGCTCAAGAAGTCTTGTTTTGTCTCGGGAAGAAGTATAACCGGATCTCAGCCATCAGGAAACTTGATCTTCAAAGAAAGCTGCAAGGGTTCCAAAGAATCAGAAGACTCTCAGTGATCAACTTGACTCTATTGGATCTCTTATGACTGAGCATGAGATCATCTATGGTGCTTTAAAGGGTCTTGGTAAAGAATATGAGTACATCTGTACGAACATTGAAAACTCGATGGATACAGTTCCAGATACCTGCTTTGAAGATGTAGTGTTCAAGTTGAATGACTTTGAAGACAAGCTACAAGGCTATCAGAAAGAGTCTAAACCTTCTCCACATATGGTGTTTAACACAGGCAGAGGTTACAACAATCGTGGAAGAGGTCAGTTTAACACAAGGGGTGGCAACAACATAGTAAGAAGGTCTGGTTCTTACTCTAATAGAGGAAGAGGTTTTCACCAACAATTCACCTATGGACCAGATTCAAACAACACACGGCCAACCTGTCATATCTGTGGCAAATATGGCCACTTTGCAGCTAAATGTTACATTCTTTTTGATCAAAGTTTTCAATCATCATAAGAAATGCACTATGCCTTCTCTACTATGAGAGTCTCTAATCAAGTTCAAAACTCAGGACAAGAGTGGTTTCCAGACACTGTGCGACTACACATATCACTTACATCTCTGCTCACTTGAATGCATCTCAACCTTTCACTGGAGATGACTCTGTTGTGGTTGGAAATGGTGACTATCTGCCTATCACTCATATTGGTTCAATAGCTATTCAGACTGGTCAAGGTAGATTACCTTTAATTGATGTTCTTGTATATCCTGGTATCACCAAATCTATACTATCTCTATCTAAGTTAACCTCTGAATATCCTTGTTACTTTATCTTTAACTCTCATATGGTTTATGTCAAGGACAAATGGAAAAATCAACTGATAGCTCAGGGAAACATGCATGATGATCTTTACTTGCTGGAGAATCAAAGTTTTAAGGCTTATTACTCTAGTAGGCAATAAGTCACAAGTGCTGAGGTGTGGCACCAAATATTAGGACACCCTCACAAGGAAGTTCTCCAACAACTAGTAAAGAACAACTCTATAGTAATGAATAAGAAAGTGTTTCAGTTATGTGATGCCTGTCAAATAGGGAATCAATTTCAGACCAAAATACTAATGTTTCAGTGTGATGGTGGGGGTGAGTTTGTGAATCACAATTTTCAGACTCATCTAAGCACCTGTGGAATTAAGCAACTCATTTCTTGTCCCTATACTCCTCATCATAATGGAACTGCTGAGAGAAAACACAAGCATTTAACAAAGTTTGGTCTAACAATGATGTTTTAGAGCCAAGTTCCTAAGTTAATGTGGGTAGAAGCTTTCTTCACTGCCAATTTCTTGATAAATCTGTTGTCTTCTTCAACATTTCCAAACAATAAGAGTCCTTTTGAAATGATACATGGGAATGCTCCAGTTTACACAGCCTTAAGAGTCTTTGGGTGCAAGTGTTTTCCATATCTCAGGCTGTACATGAAAAACAAAATGGATTTCAAGTCTCTCATTTGTGTGTTTTTGGGTTATAACGAAAAGTATAAAGGATATAGATGTTAATATCCACCTACTGGAAAAGTTTTCATCAGTCGTCATGTGTTGTTTGATGAATCACAATTTCCTTTTGCAGATTTGTATAGAAGGTATCAACATGCATCAGACTCAACTCTTTACTCTGCTTGGAAAAAGAGTTTTCCTACTCCTCCATCTAGAAAAAGAAGAGGGAATGGGTCAAGATATTGATCCCAATCTTATTTCAAAGGTTACTCCTCTGCTTCAAGATATCCATACAACAGAAGATATTCATAATACAGTAGACAATACTAGAAGAAGAGCAGTCTTCTACATCAGATGTTGAAACCTCTATCAATACATAAGCTACTGAGAATGATATGGAAGATGCTCAAGAAATGGGACTTCAACTTAATTCTCCACAACAGTTACAAGTTGTTCCCACTCATACTATGACTACTAGAGCAAAGGCTGGGATCATCAAGCCTAATCCTAAGTATGCTCATACTGCAACTACTGCATCTTTTCCAGAACCAAAATCTATCAAACTGGCTCTTATGGATCCCGGGTGGACCAAGGCAATGGAAGAAGAGCTAAACACACTTGCTGAAACTGAGACATGTGACCTAGTTCCAAGAGAAGAAGCTACTCAAGTACTTGGCTGTAAATGGGTATACAAGACAAAGTACAAAGTTGATGGAAGTCTGGAAAAATTAAAGGCTCGTTTGGTAGCCAAAGGTTATGAACAACAGGAAGAAGTGGACTATGTTGAGACTTATAAGCATGTAGTACGCACAACAACAATTTGAATCATTCTCCATATTGCAGTTACACATCATTGGCAAATCAAACAACTTGATGTAAGGAATGCATTCTTACATGGAGATTTTCAAGAGACTGTGTTTATGAGACAACCACCTGGTTTTGAGAATCAATCCACTCCTGATTATGTGTGCAAACTAAGAAAATCCATCTATGGCTTAAAACAAGCTCCAAGAGCATGGTTTGACAAATTTAACTCATTTCTGATTAAATTTGGATTTGTCTACAGTCTGAAAGATCATTCTCTGTTTATATATCTAAATGGTTCTGATGCAATTTTTCTTCTTCTCTATGTGGATGATATGGTATTAACAGGGAACAATGATTTTCTTCTTCAACAACTACTTACAAGTCTCAACAATCAATTCAGGATGAAAGACTTAAGACCTCTTCACTACTTTATGGGTATTCATGCTATGTTTCATGAAGATGGGTTGTTCCTCAGCCAAGAAAAGTATACAGCTTACCTTCTTAACAGTGCTGGAATGACTGATTGTTCCCCTATGCCAACCCCACTGCCTCTGCAACTTGTCAAACTTCCAGGTTGTACTGAACTCATTCATGATCCAAATTATTTCAGAAGCTTAGCTGGAAAACTACAATACCTCACTCTCACTCGTCCTGACATTCAGTTTGTAGTGAATTATGTGTGTCAAAAGATGCACACACCTACTATCTCAGACTTTGTTCTATTAAAGAGAATACTCATATATTTGAAGGGACATAGAAAATGAGAACTAATCTGCTATCTTCTTCTGATTCAGTACTCATTGCCTATAGTGACAGTGACTAGACATGTTGTAAGGAAACCAAAAGATCAACGGGAGGTCCATGCACTTTCTTGGGATCAAACATTGTCTCATGGTCATCAAAGAGGCATCCTACTATCTCAAAATCATCAAGTGAAGCCGAGTATAAAACATTGTCCTTAGTTGTTTCAGAGGTTAAATGGATATGTGGCTTACTGCATGAGCTGAAACTAGATCAACTTTATGTTCTTCAGCTATTGTGTGACAACCTTTCAGCAGTATACTTAACTGCAAATCCAGTTTTGCACACAAGATCTAAATATTTTGATGTGGACTATCACTATGTTAGGGAAAGGGTAGCAATGAAAAGTTTGGAGGTAAACCACATTCCAGCTGCTCTGCAAATAGCTGATATATTCACTAAATCACTACTTCAAGAACCCTTCAAGTTGCTTCGGTTCAAACTTGGTGTTATTGATCCAATACCCACAAGTTTGTGGGGGTGTATAAGTGTAAAGAAACATCCATCTCAATTAGAAGCTTTGACCTCAACAATTAGAAAAGGAAATGGGCTTCAGATCAAAGAAAATAGGCCCAAATGAAATCCTTATAGAAGCACTCACTCACACTCCTCACACTCACATTCGAAACACACTAAAAGGATGATGAAGACGCCTCATCAATCCATATCTTTGTCTAACAAATTTGATTCTCTTTGTCATTGTACAATCATGGTACAATGATGAGCTAAGGGACAGCTCACACTAAAGAATAATCTTTCCTTTCTCTATATTATGTAATCGAGTGTAATGAGACATTTTTTATCAATGAAATCATAAAGTTATCATCTTCATATCTTAGCCTTCAAGGCCTCTATCATTCTACTTTCACTAATAGACCAAAACTAGCATCATCATTATAGTCAAGTTTATAATCTCGATCATAAAAGTTCCTCTTTCATCTCAACTTAAAATCCTAGTACCCTCTCTTAGTTCTTATGTCCCCGATATGATTTTGGCTCGCGACTGACGGCTCTTCTAGCGATGGTCACTGGTCCGATGCCGCTGCTCTTCCTTTTTTCTGTTATCGGCTTATATAGAGGCTATGTTTTGTTGTATGGCCGTAGATATTTCTTGGTGTGCGGTTAGCCGCCGATGTTTCTCTGCCCTCCACTGCTGTTCCTAATCGATTTTGATCCCTAGTTTCTTGCGGTTAATCTCTGCCTTGGTTTTTGTGTTGTTGTGCTTGGGTTATTATGCCTAGTACCAGTAACCTTTCTTTGGTTGAGTTGAGTTTTCCTGCTAGTTTTAGTGGTCAATGATCTATTTTGGGGCTTGGTTTAGTTTGGTGCTTTTAACGGTGTGGCTTGCTGGCCCCGTACTTGTGATCTTTTGGGTTCTAGTGTTTGTGCTTTTTTTTCTCCTTTCTTTTGTTTGGCTAGTCCTATTGTTGTTACTCTTTTGTTGATACTTTTTTGTTTGGTTGGTAGGGATAGGCTTCAACTTTTTTACCCCTCGTTTTCTTTAGTTTTTATATGTTAGGCTTGTTGTCTTGTGTGATAGCGATTGGCTTTTGCCTTTTGGATCCAAGATCTTGTTTAATGTATGCTCTTGTTCAAGTGAAGGCTTGTATAGTACAGCAAAAATATTTTAAAATCAACTAAAATAATAAATTATAGTATATTTTATAATATTGTAATCAAATAATAAAATAAATATTTTACAAAATTTTAAATAAAGCAATAAATTAAATATTTTAAAATATTACAATATTTTAAAATAATAAATTAAAGTAAAATTTTTAATATTGAAAACAAAATATTTAGTTAAATATTTTATAATATTATCATATTATAAAATAATTTATAATATTTTAATCAAATAATAAATTAAAATATTAAATAATAATTTAATTAAATAATAAATTAAAATACAAAATTAAATATTTTATGATATTTAATTAAATATAAATTAAAATATAAAATTAAATATTTTATAATCTTTTAATTAAAACAATAAGTTAAATTTTGTATTATACTATAATATTTTAAAATAACAAATTAATTTAAAATATTTTTAATGTTAAAAAGTATATTTAATTTATTATTTTAGTTGATTTTAAAATATTTTTGATACATATTTTAAAAGTAATATTAAAAATAAGATTGAATATTAAAAATATTTTAACGTAAGATTTATTGGGTCCACTAAAAAAATCTGGAAATAACATACATATGGTATGGCTAAAGATCTTGTATATTCATCGACTGTACCTAGTTCATCTCTTTAATTTGCTCGATTTTATAATCTCGAGACTAAAAGATGCAATAATGTAGAAGCTCCAAAGAGTAGAAACAAACCTGCTTACAATTTGAAAACTTGTTGAGTCTGACCCAAAATTAGAAGTTTAGAACATAAAAAAACTTCATGGATGAAGTAGATGTTGCACCAAACAGTACAAGATACTATAAAGTCATAACTTATGGCTATCGACTCCATGACAATACCAACTTGAGAAGAAGCAATAGAAGGCTGGTTAACGGGAGGAAGCTTCACTCCTCGAATGAAAGGCCATGACTGGTAAAAATGAGACGATTGTAGCTGGGTAGATATCGATGAACCCCAAAACAATTCTAAAATTATAACCTTGAACTGCAACAAGGAGAAAATGTGTCATCGATGGAATCGGTGAGTCCTCGCCTAAAACACATGCGGTTGAGAGCTTTTCTAGGGAGCCTATTGACCTTCAACGAACAGGAAGAGATAATCTCCAACACCGCCGCTTTAGCCGGCGAAAGGACAGAAAGTGATACCAAAAATGAAGTTCTAGATAAATATAGGCATATGAGAGAAGAAAGAAGAGAGAAAGAGAAGCAAAGGGAGCGACGCCGACGAGCCATAGCTCCACCGGTGTCGAGAAAAAAAAAATGGATGCGACTCCTTAAAAATTGTGTATGAGAGAGAGATAACTAGAGCTGACTAGTTCTTTGAGTATATATGATTATGATGGGTTTACGTGGTAAATTCACTTTTCAAAATCAAGTGATTGTGATGTAGCTAGTATTTACTATATTCGAGGATGAGTGTCATGTTGGTCCAGATTAAGGAAATTGCAAAATCATTTATTTTGATCATTCGAAGATAGTGTCACGTTTGAAGCACAATAGAAAACTCGGTGAGTGGATTATTTGATGGTATCACTCACCCTGAAAAGAGATTAACGGTCTCGACTCCAATTTTTTATTATAAAAATTTCACTTTTCAAGCAAAATTTTATAATTTAATGTGGACGTTGGAGTGCTTGCTTAAATCACAACTATTTTGTTCTCAACTTAATACAAATTTAATATAAGAAGAATTAACTAAAAGAGTTTTTTTTACCTTATGTATGTGGAATTAACCTTTTAAAAAAAATTTAATTTATGCCTAATATACCCTTGCATTATCTATATACTAATATTCGTACAATATCTCCCATAAAATATTGACTAGATTTAAATCTCTAATTTTTTTAAACAACATTTTTTGCATTCTTTGTGTTTTTTTTCTTTTTCCATATCTAAGCTTGTCTCTAAACACGTATCCACAAAAATCCTTTATCAAATCCACAAAGCAAAACATCAAGTAGTTTATGATCAAAGTTGACTGATATACTTGTATTTTAACATGTTTTTAGCTTTATTCCGCATCCATTTAGGTTATATTCATGAGCATTTAGACTAGTATAGGTGCATTTGCATGTGCATTCTCATGTTTCAGGTGATTGGAGCCTTGGATGCAACTTACGGATCGAAAGGAGGTCAAAAACGTGAAGAAACGCCCCAAAACAGAGTGCATCGGTCAGGCACATCGGTCAGGAACAGAGCACCTGACCGATGCAAGGAGAGAAAAGTGGCAGGGGTTTTTATCGGTCATGGCATTGGTCATGGCCTGACCGATATGTTCACATCGGTCAGGCATATCGGTCAGACCTGACCGATGCAGACCATCTGGAAGTCAACATTTTCAGCTACTTTGACTTTTTACCCCAAGTTTAATTGGGTTAACCCAAGTGTTTTAGGGTTAACCCAATAGATATTAGTGAGGGTATTTAAACCTTTTACCCTAATTTTTAGGGATTAAGTTTGTTTTTTGCTAAGAACCTTTGTAAACACTTTGATTTCTTATCTATTTTCAATTCAAATTCTTGTTTGATTGTTGTTTTCTTCTTCAAATCTACTTCTAAACACGTTTATCCACAAATCTATCATGAGATCTTGTGCTAAACTAATGATTAGTGAGTAGTGACCTTTGGGTGAATAATTGGGTAGATTTAGGAAATTAGATGAATAAATGTGGTGTTTAGGATTATAATTCATA